>JBAMJR010000011.1:4187500-4410000 GCA_038501785.1 Myoxocephalus aenaeus
AAACAAACATGGCCTCAGTCCTTCTGCATGAATAATATGCATTTAACATCTTATAATACAGAACATACCATAGGATGCTATAGTGTGGATTCGAGGGACCCACTTATGAACAGCAGATTGACTGTGGTTTGAATATTTCCCTCTGCTGCTGCCAAACAGAGGGATAGTGCAGGTTTGATGTATCGCAGGTGTTACCCATCGCTTGGTAACCTCAGGGCGGTTAACAGTGGACCTGCCCCACCTCTTGGCCGAAATCAACTACAACCGTAACACCGGCACGGTCAGGAGGAACATCACCAAAGCCGGGAGATGTATGACCACATTGAGGAGGCGGAGGCCCAAACTCCATCTCCGTGGAGACCACATCCTCCTACCTCTGCCCCCCACTGTAAATGCTTCACATAATCTGAAAAAACAAGCAACAATAGCACATGTTGTTGACATTAGCCGTGATGAAGAGTAAACAAAACATCTAGTAATTAAATACTCTTCATTCCATGTTACATTCCATGCATCCGCTGGTGTTTTGCAAGTGACTGAAATGAGCAGAGTCTTTGTGTGATGAACTGGATCTGATCGGCCAGTATTCACGTTTGCTGTTTTTTTTGCTGCACTTTGCATGCATTCATTGTCTGATTGATGTGCAACAAGCAGTTTAAGTCTGATATCAATGCCAATGAGGCTGAAACGCTGTCAGCCAACAGAAACATTAAAGCAACTTTAAAGACCCTGTTTCATACAGCTTTCCTTTATCAGAGCTCACAACTAACTGGAGCGACTGTTTACACTTTCTCCAACAATACACCAGAGGGCAGCCAAGAGACTTGGTGTGCAGTTGTCAACATTCACCTTCAGAGCAGCGATACCACAAAGGCAAAAGCCAGAGCACTGGATCTGCTTCTATGGAAAAGATTCTCAGCTGGACGCCAACAGCAAATTGTGGACCATGAAGGGCTCCAGAGCATTTTCTGTGAGGTAGAGGCAATACTAAATGAGACCCATCACAAAAGTCTCAGACGAATCAGATGACCTTGAAGCTCTCACGCCAACCCACGTTCTAATGTTAAAGGACAAACCAATCTGGTCACCAGGATCTATAAATAAGGAGACGGTGGAAGCTAATGCAGCACATGGCTGAACTCCTTTGGAGGAGATGGATCTCTGAGTACCTGCAAGAGAGACACAAATAGACACGGCCTAGAGGAAGCCTCGCTACTGGAGACATTGTCCTTGTTTGGTAAGCCACAGCTCCAAGAGGATCTTGAATGATGGGGAACGTTTTGGACATTAGACCAGATGCAAAGGGTCTGGTGCGCTCTTCAAAGGAGCAGCATTCTGAAGAGGCCGGTGATGAAGCTCTGTCTGATATTGGAAGCAGCAGTTTAGCATCGTGGACTGATGCTTTACCTCTATTGTTCTCTCCATCTATTTCTCTCTATCTTCTTTTGTTGTTGTTGTTGTATTGTTTATTTATTATGAAATAAATATTATTATTTAGATTCAATGTCCCTTCTGCTCTACTGCAGCATAATTAAAAGTCTCCCAAACAGATTGACTACCGCTTTGGTGACCACAAAAAACTGGCCTTCCTAGCCCTTTTGGACAGTTTGACCGTTTCCCCAATGCTGACTTTTCAAGTTTGAGGCAGAGCTGTGGTGCTGCCACGGTTTTGTATATGTTAAAGATGTTTGAGAGAAATAGATTTTCCAACAATATGCACATTTAGTCTCGATGAGGACCTATTTTCCAATTATACCAGACATAATTTATAGGGTCGCTCTGCCAATCTAATATTACTTAACAATATTGCGTGTTTGTGGTGGTGGTTTTCCAAAAAGCAGTTTTTGTCACAGTGTAGCCACTGTCCATGGTTCTGAAGTGTATCAGTGTCTGTCGCATGTGATGCTTTTTAGTGTCCACAGTTCTGAAGCCCAAAGAGATGCCTTCAATTCACTCATTGTCTATGACCAACAGTCCAAAACCCATATATATATGTATATATATATACATATATATATATATATATATATATATATATATGTATATATATATACATATATATTCACTTTACAATGTTGTAAAGCGGAGAACAGCATTTGTCATTTTTCTTTTATAAACGATTATAAAATACCTACTTTTTCTGTCGATTAATAACTAATCCATCTGAATTTGTTAGTTTTGCTGTGATGACCTATGTTATATGTTATTTCTTTGGCTTCTGAAACTCACCACAGTTAAAATAACTGTAAAGGTCAAGGTTCAAATGAACCCTTAAAAACAATAGCCGACCCCAGCCCCATGTGGTTTCGGTGTACCACTGATAACTCCCTAACTCTGCAACATAACTTACATATCATAAATCCAACCTGAAGTGTTCTCAGATAACAACATGCTACTAATGCAATCCAAACTCAGTACTTAACTACCTTTCACACCCCTTGAAACCTTTAGGGGCAATTTGTAATCAATGTTAATTTTTCTTTTCTTGGTAAGCTCCTTCAGTTTGAGTTCATTTTTTTTTTTAGATCTCCTCCCTTTTGCGGCTTACACGTGCGCCTGTTTGTGAACTACTTGAGCAGACTCGGAAAAGAGCGGAGATAAATGTATTCCCCCCTCATCCGCCCTCCTCTTGAAAGCCGATGGAGGTGCACTCTCTCAACACTCGTGAAGCGCTCCTGTGTATCGGCAAAGGAAGGAGCAACGTAAAGCTCTCACCAGAGCTTTGAGGCATAATCATGACACAATTAAGATAATTTCCCAACCACTGCTGGTGGCGAGAAAAGCAATTTTTACGCCTTGTAATCGAGTCTGGCTGTCAGATTAAGATAGCAGGTGATTTGAGGGAAATTGTCTTGGCTAACTCTTTGGAGTGGGATCCAGGTGGCCTCAGGTATCTCTTTGCCCATTGAGGTTGCCCGTAAGGTAAAATGGTTTTGATTTTGAAAATGAAAGAAACATTTGGAGAGGTTGGGTTTGTGTCTCTGGGCATTTTGTCGTCTTATTACTTGCTTCTGCTGCCATCTGCTTCTGCATCTCGTGACTTAAAAGAGAGCCAAGTGGCCCGTTATCTTTGTCTCACTTTCTTCCTTCTGCCTTTCACTTGCCATCCAATGACAAACTTAAAATTCAACACAGACTTTATGTGATCACCGCATGCAGAGGTGAAAATCTGTGCAGGATGTTAGTTGCTCGCAGCTGATAAATTCATTAAGACTAATAAATATAGTAATAATAAAATAAGAACCTCCTAAATGAAATGCTTGGTGTCCGTTCAAGGCAATAGTTTATTTGTACGGCAGCTTCCAACGACAAAGCTTTGCCATAAATGAATAAACTTGCCTCGACCCTACTTGCTTTACAGAGGACTGATTTAAAAAGAGTGACATTTTAGATAAGCTAAATTGGAATAAAACAGATTAAAGGGGAGAAAAACTGTTTCAGTGCAGGAGAGTAAAGTGAGAGATATGAATGTTTTTTTTAAGCCTTGATTTAAAAGAACGGAGAGTTTGTCAGATCTCAGATATATTTTCTATGTTTTTTTTATTTTGTTTGTCTTGGTGGAAAACGTTATTGCATTACGTACTGTATTGATAAAACACATTTTTTATTTTCAAGTTCATACAAAATATACTCACATTTATACTGTACATTTTTTAATACAACTGTAAAAATGAATTCTTATTGTCAGGGTATACAGAGGCTTTGAAAAGTACCCAGGCCCCTTCCTCTTTTGCACACTTAATTGTGTAATAATCTTAACTTAAAATGGATTCAATTTACTTTTTGGCCACCGGTGTAAACACAATAAACCACGATGACCAAGAAAAAACATGTTTGTAGATTGTCTTGGAAATTCATTACAAATAAAAAGTCTTTGTCCCTTTGTTATGGCACTTCAAGTGAAGCTGCGGTGCATCCTGTTAGCATTCATACCTCTTGAGATATGAAACTTGATTGCACTTTCCTCCCCCAGTGGCAAATACAATTGATTTGAAATTATTTAGAAAGGCGCACACCTTTTGCATATAAGTTCCCGCAATCCACGGTGTTCGCCCAGACCAATAACCAAGCCATCCTCGGCATTCAAAAGCCTTTTTCACAGCAGACTTTTCCAATTGTCAGTGCAGGAAAAAAAGAACGGGTGTCACTAATAACATTAACAATATTCTACTCCGTAAGCCATGACATTGTGACAGTGAGCCAGCATGGACAATACCAGGACCCTGAAACTGAAGCAGCTAAATGGAATTCAGCCACCAGTAATTTGATTATCTACACCTGTGCCTTTTCTACTTTGTCATGTCCAAAATGTCTCCTGTGGAGAAAAAAAGGCCCTATTATGTTGAGGCATGAATCTGGCCAAAGGAATAAAACCAGACATTTGGAACCACCAGGACGGGTTGCACCAGCTATTCATACATCTTTGCAATTACTAGTTTCAAACTAGTCATTTACTAACTCTGTTTGCACCGTTAGTACTTAAGATATATCTTAGCAAGTAAAGACTTTAGTCATGCGAAGATATGTCGACCACATTTCACCACTTCCTTTACGCTTCAGTCGAAACAGGTCTTCTGTTGGCAAGTTACACCTTGCAATCACTGGGGGTAGGAACTAGTCTGTGTGGTTTGAACTTAGCAATGCGGGAATCTCCATTCAGTAAACACTTGACGGTGATGTAACAGAGATACGTCTAAAGCCTTGTTTTGCTATAACAAAAGAAAACAACAACAAAAACGACCCGTGTCGACCGATGTGGCTCATCCATAGCCGATAGCGATTGCTGATCGGTGGCAAAACAATAGGATCGGGGGCATCTTTAAAAGTTCTGTTTGATCTTTTTTTTTTTAGAACAATGACACAATATAAACCGTGAGTTTCGTGATCCGTTACACCTCTAGTATTGAGACCCGAAACGAGACCAACACACTGAGGGGTTGAGACCAAGTCACAACCAAGACCAGACCAGTGAATGCATGACATACTTCCAATACATGTAGAAGATCCATTTAGGCAATTTTCAAATGTATCTGAAAGATCCACATTCCCATAAAATCTCCCAAAAAACCCCCAAAGATTCCTCTTCATTCACCTCTTTCATTTCCACATTCATTTACTGTATTAAGATAAAGATTAGATGGTGTGATAAAATAATCAAAAGGCATTGCAGAAGTGAATTCCTCCATTGTTTTCTACTAGCAATCATAGTAATGTTAACAGATAAATCAGACAACACACAGGCAGTTTAGCGATATCCCCACAGTCCTCTTTGTCTCATACAAGACCAAAATTAATGAAATGTGGTCGATTCCGAAGCGAGACAAGACACCTTCAAAAAGTGGTCTATAGTAGAGCTATTAAATGAATCTGCCACTCTTTTGATAATCGGTTTGAGTATTTGTTTGAAAGAAAAAAAGTCAAAATTCTGTGAACATTTTCTTGATTTCCTTTACTCCTCTGTGACATTAAACTGAATATCTTTGAGTTGTGATCAGAACAAGGCATTTAAGGATGTCATCTTGGGTTCCGGGAAAACACATCACCAATTTCGGACATTTGATGGACCAAACAACTCATCGATTAAACGAAAAAGTAATCGACAATAAACATAATCGTGGTCGCCCTAGTCTTCAGACCAATCTGGAGTACCACAACATCGCATCATGGGTTACTGTGTATTGAATCAAATGCCCAAAAAACTACATTACTTCTATTTTTAATTGAATATTTTGCATGAAGATGTACAAAAGTATGCAAAAAGTGAAGGGATCCGGATACTATCTTAAAGCAGCTACATACACCCATTTCTTTAAGTATCCTACCAATTGTAGCACTATACATGATGTGGAGGCGGTACAGCATCAAATAGACAAAGTATGTGTAGCAGAGCGAGCGTTCGTCTCTCCACTAGATGGCATTGCTAGACTTGAATTTGATTTTCTCTCAACCTTCACACCAACATCGGCTCGCCCAGCGTGTATAAATCCCTCATCTTTTACTGCCATCTACTATTAATTTGGCCAGTTGTTAGATACTGAAAAGAAGAGCGAGATTATTTGAGATATTCACTGAACATTACCTTTTTTTTTTTGCAAATATTTTGTTTTAGTCCATCCGAGATCAAGTAACATTATGATGATTATTTTGTGCAAATATTTCAAGTCCGGTTTCCTTTCCCTTACTGACTGCTTGTCTGCTGGTGAATCTTTGCTGTATTTGAATGATTGCTTTCCTTGTGGCTTTAAACAGAAATGTACATGAATATATTTTCTTGCCCTTGCACCTTGTAATTTTAAAAGACCATTTATTACTAAACAGAGAATGTCCCATTGAGATACACAGATGGCTCCACAGCAGCTTCTGCTGAAGGGATATATTTTACATTCTACACTCCCATTTCAGCACAGATTTATCAAATAAATTAGTTGCATTACAGTTCCACGCAGGCGTAATGAGGGCGATTGCCTCCGTCCCGTGTGTTTGAGTATAACCATGAGGAGGTGAATATTATGGCTGTGGTGTTCGTCTTAAACTTTTTGCAGTTTTGACACAGAAAAGGGAGAGAAAAAAGAGAAGTGTCTTCTGGCTTGAATCTCTAATTTTCATATTTTATTTGCTTAAAAAAAGAACTCCACTGTGTCTGTCTGGGTCAATTTGGATTTTAGGGCCCTGGTGGTAAATGGCACAGGCAGACTGTGGAATCCCCTGCTATCGAGACAGGCAGGGCTCAATCAAATGATGAGAGGCGACGCATTCACATGCAAGTGAGTACAATGTCACTGTGGGTGTGTGTGTGTGTTGGGGGGGGGGGGGGACTCACACACCCACACACACCCACAGGAAAAGGCTTGGCCATGTGATTTTTTTGCTGAACTTAAAGACTTTCCTAAAAAAAAAATTTTTTAAGAAAACCATCCAATTTGCCTTCTGATTTGTCCTGCGTTGGGTTTGGCTCGGTCAAGTTGAAAATCAGAAAACGCGTTTCAGTGCATTCTCGAAATCCGTCGACGGGACACGAGCGCCGCATCCTAAGAATTATTTTTTTTTGCCAGAGAATGGATAGTCCACACACCTTAAGCATATATTGGACTGTGTCAGCACTTCTTCGGTTAAAAAAGAAGAGAGGGAGAAGATAAAAAAGGAGAGATGTGAACAGGCAGGCTTTTAATGTTAGAACTCTGTTATGGTGACCAGTAGGGGTCACATGTGGCCTGGGACATCACTCGCTCACCTAAAGGGCACTGTCCGAAATCCACATGTTAACAGGAACGTAGGCCACCACCGAATTCTTCTATGATTGGTCACAAACTGTCTGTGATCTATCGCCCAAATATTTTCATTTACGAAACCACTTATTTTTCTGTCAGGTTTTTTAATAATAAGCAGACTAACACCAGACAACAATCTATTACATATATTAAACACATGTTTTAAAATACGCTGTTTTGAATAATAATTTGTCGAATATATTTAACCGACAAAAAAAAAAGCTTCAATAAACTACTTATGAATTCTTAAAAGTACTCCTTCTACCTGTCTATTAATATGCAAATGTGTTCCATTTAACTGCTCGGAAGATCTATTCTTATGTGGACACTGAAGGCTTTACATTGTAAGTTGCGTTCTGTCGCACGAAGCACTTGTCAAAAAAATCGATATAATATATAGGTAATATATAGGTACACAGATTCGATTTAGGTGCAAATTAACTTTCACCCCTCAGCAAACTAGCAAACGGCCTTCTGGTGTCAAACTGTGTATCAAGTGAAAGAACAATAAACGATAAACACTTTTATTTTTGGAGGGGAGATAGGCTTTAATATTTGTTGATGCTGTTAATGGGTTGTTAACATGAGAAATATTAGTATGATCAGTCAATAATCCCACAAAAATCCTCATTTTTTCATCTAATCCCTATTTGTGAACATACCTGTGATTTATGTGGTTAAAACATGACTGATAGGGCCTTTTAACTCCAAGCAAAGCTTAAATGAATAATTTGGAGCATTCCCATTGCAATTATTATTATTTATTTATTAAACTAACAGGAACTGAAGTGCTTTACAGCTGCTTGTTTGAAATGTACAAAACAGGATATTGCAAGTGAGCCAGTGCAAGGAAAGTGAACATATAAGACCGCTTGTGGTTTTAGGTATTATAATTTAACAGTATACATTAAATACTCAATGCATCACTGTTATTTAGTCACAAGTCGAGTTTGTTAAAGGGATAGTTCAGATGTTTTATTATGGGGTTGTATGAGGTACTCATCCATAGTCAGTGTATCACTACAGTAATGGCGGTCTGGAAGTGTCCAGTATGGAGAAACAGACCACGAGAGAAAAGAAATGCACTGTGTATTTCAAACACCTGAAAAAATATATATTTTCACCGCGTTACGTTGCCGTCAGATAGCCCTTTCCGACAGGTAGCCTATGCCACAAGACTTCTTTCACAAAAAAATAATAATTCTACCACGCAAGAACCCGGGAGTTGCCTCAATCGGTGAGTTTATTTGTGTTATTGTGTGACTTTGGTGAAGCCCCTTTTAAAACACCAAATTCCCCCAATAACAGAAACTAAGCGAGCGAGGCAGCGGTCAACCAGCAACTCCTGCCTTCTGCGAGGTAAAATCATAGTTTTTTGGTATTCAATGGAGTCTCGTGGCTTTGAAAATAACATGGATGGATGTAGGTTACACACTGACTACGGATAAGTACCTCACACAACCTCACTTAAAAAAAAGCCGAGCTATTCCTTTAATGCCTATTCTCTCTTTGTATCTTTTCTGTTTCCAGTGCAGAATATCATCCAAATAAAACAGACGTTTTCAGAAAGTAATCAGGTCATGCGTTTTTCTACCTAAACACATCCATGTGCTAGTCACCCGCATGGTTAGGAGTTGTGTTTTTACTACTAAAACAAAGTGTGGAGAGACAAAAAAACAAAAAAACAAGCTCCAGGTGTTCATGCACGCTCCAACCCGCAGCTGCTGCTATTGCTCATTGCTCAGCCTTGTTTTTAAGGCAGCCATACCACAACTGATGTACAGACGAGATTGCTCCAGCTCATAATTTATGTCTCTTTGTCTCATATCAAACATTATAGCCAATGCAATTGACAATGTCATTATTTACATTTGAACAAAACAAGTTATAGGGATAGCAATGTTTCCATATTAAATTACTATTAACCACTGTTTGTTTTTTGGACACCAAGTCAGCTTTAATTGTTGTGTGGGAACACGGTTTAGTTGAAAAAACCTACACTAAACAACAATTGTGCGACTTCATGGCGGTATCAAAAATTCCTGAACTCTGACTTAACGATGACATAACCTCGGACGAGTTTCGGAGAAATGAATACGACAGGCGCTTGTCAGGTCTCAAGGATACATGGAGCGTTTTTTGGTGAGTTACAGGAAATATAAACATAACTTTATTTAGAGTTGTTCCGATACCGATACTAGTATCAGAAATGCCTCAGGTAGAGCAAGTCCATACACATCTGTACGTCCTGCCCAGTCGGTACTGCACGTGTGCAAACTAGTACTACACGCGAGTGTAAACACTTGAGTGCAAACACTTGAGTGCACTCTGATAATTCTACATTGTGAGAAACAAATCCATGTTGAAATAGGCCGGAGTAGTTAGCATTAGCTGTTAGCATACGGCTAAATTAACAGAGCTAACCACTAACATTGACGGAGGCCGCTTTGCGTTACATTATGGTGCGTTCAAACTCCGTTCAGTAAAAATGAGTAATAGGTGAACGTTAATTCTAAGTTTATCATGATGTGTTCAAACTTAATCTTGTTAAAATGTTGTTTTTGGAAACCGGAATAAATCAAGTTGTTTGAAGATGTTGCAACAGCAATATAAAATAGACATTAAATGGAGAATTATATTTAACTTTTTGTATCAGCCGATATGCATGTTCAGAATATGTTTCAGGAAGGAAAAAAAGGTGTCTGAACATCTCTAGTTTGTGTACAATAAAACTTCACAGGACCCTACTGGGATATAAAACCGCATCAGATCACCTCAGCGCTCCGATGTGTATCACAGCCATTCACACCATTGCAACTCATGGCATTCTGGGATAACGTGTGTGTGCCTCCACCTCCCCTGTCCTGCCAGAAGGTTCATGGTGGATGGCGCCGAAAAATGACTGCGGGGAAGGGGATTTGGCCGAGGCGCTTTGGCACAATGACATTGTCTGAACCACAGCCTCCTCGGCGTGCCGCGCCTCAGCGACAGCCCTTTTAGTATTTCCTGTCAAACAGAGCATTGTTGCTTTTAGTTCACCTTAAGTGTCTAGACAGTGGTTTTCCTGCTCCGTTGGTTCTCTTGGATTGAGGCCAAATCTTCACTCTTGGAGGTGATAAGAGTCTTATCTTGCTGTTAGAGGGGCTAGAGACTGGAGCAGAGCTCAAGTGAGTGTCACTCAGGTGGGAGTGTGGGCACCGTTAAGAGCAGCGAGGAGAGTCAGCCGGCTTACAGTACCGACAATGAAACTCACAAAACGCCACACCTGCACATATTCACTTTGCCTCATTCTTCTTTTCAAGATTGATTTGAAATCGGAAGCCGAAACTTTTTGCGACCCCCTCCCGTGTGGCTGAAAGGGGGCTGAAAAATAACAACAACAAACATTTCCAGTGTAATTTCTCTCCACACAGAGAGTGCAGGCATTATGTATTCCTCGCTCCTCATTGTTTTGGGTCACTTTGCATTAGAAACCTTTGCGCGGCACGCAAAGGGCACGCGAAGGTGACGAGTGTACACAAAAAATAGGCGAAAACTTCCAAACTGCACCAAATTGCTTGTGAACAATGCCTGAACAAGCGCCTCCAAAGGGAGCTCTTTACTTTCTCGCGCCACAATGATAAATTATGAGATTGAGGTCACCCATTGACGTACAATGAGCAGCCTACATTCTCCACGACAAAGGGCAAGAGGGTAATACAACGGCCATTCAGATGCTTCCCTTTATGCCTGTCTTCTTCGGGAAATGTTTGTTGTGAGAAGTCCAAGGTCCCTCAAGTAAAAAAATCAATCCGCGGATTGTGCGCCGGTCCTTGTTTGAAGTCCATTGTGGCTGTATTCCCTCAGCCAGGTAACACAAGAATGCCGCTTTTATTCTCAGCACAGTTGATCCACAATATTGGCAAATGGTCCTTAATTCCCCTCTATGCAAGGTAACTCTCCAGCTTGAAGTAATTCAGACTCTTTTCTTCTTCACTTTGAATGGTGGGCCTGTGTTGCAAAATGAAAGGGAGTCAATAGAAGTGGATGATTTATTCAAGGGAGAAAAAAAAGAAGCATTAAGACTTTGGAATGAGAAGCATGACTGAATTCTTTTTGTGAAGGACACGTTATTTTCCACAAACACAAGCCGAAATCGGCGGCTGCTCAATTAATTCTGCGCCCACAAAAGAAAATGAATTGATAAAAGGGGGAGGGAGCGGAGGATGAAAAAAAATTAAAAAGTTTGTCTGAACTCATTGATAGGCCCCATGTTTGACTGGTTTCCGCAGATTGATTGATTTGAAAGCAGATAGCCGTTTGGTCTATTGTGGGCCTTTTAATATATAACCTTCCATGTCAATTTGGACGTACTTTTTTAACCATTTTTTTCAGAGCGGGAATTTAAAATCTCAGAATAAAGAATGAAAAGGACTTGTGTGCTAGGCTAATGAAGCATATTCATCTCTGTTTCTCTACGTTCGTTTCAATATTTCACCAGGAAGCGCCAGCAATATAATCAAAAGTCGCCTGAAAGGAGAGTTGATTCAGATTGCGCCTCAGATTGTAACGGTGAATTCTAGTTTTACTGTTTGTTTTTGCTCCTGTTTTCATTTCGGCCGTATGTGTTGTATAATCACGCTGTTTTGATGCTTCTGTCGCTCTGGCATTTGATGGCGCGGGCTGTCAGGCCTTGTCTTGGATTAAGGGCAGCATCAGGCAGACATATGTCCTTTCTGCTTTTGTATTGGTTGCTTTTTTTTATCTGGGCGAAATATAATTTTTATCTCACTTCATTCAGAATGACAGTTCCTCAAAATCGCTCCACACCAAGGGATATTCATTACTTTTTGTAGACCTGCCTGGGTAACCCGTCAACTTTTCATCTCCCTTCATCTCTCATCTATTTCACTCTCTCAGAAAGCCTTTTTTTGTGCTTTCCTACCAATTTTCCTGCTTTACTTTGCTATGACCTTCCTGCCTAAATTGCTTGGCTTGTGTTACTCACAGTTTGAGATTTACCGAGAATAATATTGCACCGCAGGATTTCCCACATTCTTAGGTGCCCAATAACTTGTGACAGAATTTCTGTGACCTGGTTGTCTGTATTTTCTCAGCTTAGAGGTGATGGGTGGGGGGGAGTGAACAAAATGCTCAACCTCTCACGCCGAGCCAAAAAACGACACACATGGTTCACAAGAGCCGGTTCATTCATTCAAGAAGATGAGATGAAAAACCAGAACTAATGAAAGCTTTATTTTTGGTTTTCTTTTCCAGCTTTTTTTGCAACAACACGTGAATGAGTAGGTTTACATGCAGGTTTTGTGTTGGCTCCACTTGTTGCAGGGGAACAGAGGGCTGAGGGTTCAGGAGGACGAGCCCGGATGGAGCTGCTGCACTTGCAAAGGTGGAGTATAATCACAGCCAAAATGGGTGGTGTAAAAGCCTGCTTTTTACCCTCTTTTTTTCTTTACTTAATTTAAGACAGTGAGTGGTTGTGAGTCTCTTGTCCCACAACATGTATTAAAGGGGATGTGCACAAGTAGACCTTACTCAAGTTTCTTTCCCTCTAGCTTGCAAAGAGGCTTTCACATTGTCACTCTCATTTGTGGCACATAATAGTGTCTGGAACTCTCTGTGGTCCATTGTCAACTCCAGGACTGGTTGTCCATTTGGAGGATCTAAAATACTGGGAGGGCTTTAATCTTTCTTCATTATTTTCCCATTTTGGATAAATGTGCTCATAATACCTCCCTCCTCTTATAAATGAAACTCTTTTGACCCGCTCCCCATCCCTCATTTTTTTTTTCTTCTTCCCTTCGCTACACTTTTTTGCTCGCTTTCATCTTTCGCACAGGACACATAAGTAGTCCAAGTGTGCGGTCCAAATGTGGAGATAGAAGGATAATTGAGTTGATAAACACCAGGGTCAGGGTGAGATCATTGTTCGGGCTTCTTCAGGAGGCACTTGGTCCAATATCAATACGCATATTACCATATTTTTGTTATTTTCTATAACAGTGAGAATTGACCCAGGAAGGGCACACTGTGATTGTGTGGATAGTTAACGGGACATTTAGGGTCGCCCAGCGACCGCTCGCCTGCTACAGCGTTTTCCACATAGAGTTGCGTCTTATAATGCAACTTGCACACCACTGCGCAATTTATTTTGATATCCGAGATGAAAAATTGAAAAAGTAGGACCGCTCTAATTCTGCACCAGACTACATTTATGATGTGGAAATTTGTATAATTTGTGACATGCTCGGCAGAAATGGGCCATGTGAAATATCAATGTGCCTTGATCTGACCCCGGACAATCACATCTGACTGTGACAGATGTGATTGGCTGTGAATATGCACATCAGCCCGAATGGTTGGAGCCCTTGCTGCTGGTCACCAGCACTTAAAAGCTGACTAGAACAGCAAAGATATGAAGCGACACCGCTGACACAGCCATTGTACCTTTCACATATAAAGGTTGGGATGTATCAGCGAACAAGACAATTATTAAGTTGATGGAACTCTTGATGATGTATTTATACATGCTTCAATATATAAATGCATGAATGAATGGTTGCAGAGATGAGTTATTTTAATCAAAATGAAAAAATAAACTACCACAAGCTCAAGCTGTTCCACTTCCTGGAATTATGTTTTTGGAAATAGACTGCAAACCAACCACCAGACGCACACGCGATGGCTATGTCAGCCATGGCGGTTAAATAACTGTGTTGAAATGGTTATCATGCTGAGTTTCACTGTGACATGCAAACATTAATGATCAATATATAATAAAAGCTAGCTTTCGAACAACACTAAACATGCAGAAGTATGATGAAAATATCTATTAGAAAACTGTATCTATTAAAAAATAGTTTTTTTAAAGTGAGGAAAAACGGACACGTTGGAAGTGCAATATAAAGGATCCAGAGTATTAATATAGAAACAAACAACTATTTTGTAAAGATATAGTGAAATCAGGGTAGGAAATCTACATATATTTTAGGGGGCAATTTTTGCCCCCACCGACATTTAACCTTTATTCAAAATACTAAATATACTTATTTAGGCTTACAGTATATGAGCAATTGTCATCAAATGGCAATAATAAGACTATTAGGCAGTAATCTACAGATTCAAAAAAAATTCTGAACTACTGGGACAGTGGGAAGCTGTACTGCTCTCCTTTCACGTCTGTTTTGCCCTCCACCTGCATCTCAGCCCTGCATCAAGCTGCGCTACATATATAGCATCCTCTTCCTTGAACTTCAGCAATGTTTCGTTACGTTACGTTACGACTAGCTTTCCATTAAAGATTTAATGGGGTAACGTGACAAAAATATTACGACACACAACTTGGATGGCGAGTTACCTTCGTTCGTATCGCCGGTAACTTTAACTTGGATTGAACGGATTAAAAGTTGGAGGGACGCTGTAGACATCTTAACGCTGATTGGCCAAGACTCGACACGTCACATCAAAGATGTTTTATTGCGAAGATCACAACATCACCGTTTCTCTGTGTCTCACTCCAATCTCAGAAATGCTGGTCGGCCGGTAACTAACGTTAGCTCAAGCTAAAGCACTCACCGTAGGCGATGGCGTGTTGCCTGAGATGGTGATGGAGACTGTGTTGGCTGATCCTCATTTCTCCTAGACTCGTAGTCACAGGTCTGATCAAAGGGCGCTCCATTTAAAAAAAAAAAAAATCCACGCCCACACGCAACATCAGTCAAGGCAGAAATAAAAAACATTGGCAACTGGACCGGGTCATATAGGCTGCGATGTTTTTGACAAGTTCATTAAATAATCATAATTATTAGAGAAAATTATGGGGGCATTTTTTGCCCCTCTCTTAGTGATATCAGAGGGATACAATACAGGGGTATCCAACAGATACTTGTTGTGATCAGTCTTTTTCATAGAGAAGTTAGGAGATGTACAATTTAATCAAATAACCTTGTTCTTATTATATTTGTCTCTATATCTATATTCAAAACTAAATATTTGTATGTCTATAGTTTGAGATAACATAGTCAATATTTTATTTTCACATTAATAATTCAACATTTCACTGACTTTTTTTTGCTTGCTGAAGAGTCAAAGGTATTTGTTGGCTCAGTCTACAGTTGTTTTTTGGAACCTAATTTTTTATGAGGATATTATTTACTGCCTTTTCTTTAGTATGTTAGTATTCTGTGTTACTGTGTTGCTGTATTCTTTTATTCCACAGAAAAGCTGCACAAAGCTTTTCTGTGACCAACAAAGACCAACAAAGGTCCCAAGGCCAAAGTACAATACTGTATTCAGTGATAAAGTTTCTCTTACACTGGCTGTTTTAAGGTGACATTTCAGAAGAAAAAAAAACTGTCCCTATTGGACGTACGTCTGTTTTTTGCCCCGTTGGCTTTGGTTGTCTCTTTTCGCGCCCAGAAATATGTCTCCAGCACACCTCTGTCTGTACAGTATGTGGCACGAAGCTTGGGTGTAGGATTACACAGGCTTGCCCCCTTCCTCTGTAACATTTGATTCAGCAACTTGATTCAAAAGAAAGTGGCCTCTGTAAAATTCGCATTAGTGCACATTTACAGCTGCTGCTCCACGAGTCGGCCCCGGCATGGGGCAGCCCTGCGCCGCTATCTTGACCGGCTGGCGGTGAGTGACTCTCAGCTGGGGCGGCCTCTCTCTCCTCCACACCCCGTAATTCCTCCACAATGTATTCTGACTCAAATAGCCTAAGTGTACAATTCCAGCATTTCAATATTATAAGCTAGGGCTGTACCGACCTTCGGTCATAACGGTGACATTTCAATTATCAACAACTTACAAAAACATTGCGTCCATTACTCCATCTTCTCTGTCTCTCTAAGAGAAGCGGCGGTCAATTTCTGTAATTTTCCTGTAGTTTTCATATCCAGAATTTACAACATGGAATATTCGGCTTCAATCTGTATTTGTTGGTGTTTAACCTTTCAAAAACAACATTTTCACCGCGGTCAAAAATGGTTTACTCTCCCTGTACAATCTAATAGCACCATTATTAACATGTATGTAACCATATTCAAAAGCTTAATTTGCTTTGCTTCAAAGCTTTAATTGAAAACGTCAATAGGTGTTGAGGCACTTGCACTACACTAACCGCTACTGAATACTTATACTTTATACAATTTCAAAGGCAATTTCATTTATTTGACCATACTACATATACTGCACATATGGATAATATAACACAATCAATTGAGACATTTGTCTGTAGAACGAGTACTTTCACCTTTGTTAAAGTTAAGTTGAAGTACATTTTGCTGATATTTTTGAATGCAGGACTTTTTTATACTGTGGTATTTGCTACTCCTTGGTATTTGCTACTCCTTCAGAAAAGGATCTGAATACCTCTTCCACTACAACATACATTATTTGTTTAACAGCAACCATCAGTTGGACAGATAACGTTCAAACTGGTGCGTTCAAGCACAGACATTCTGCATACCTCTTTCTACCACTTGATACTGCTGATGTACAAATTAGTCTGATGCACAACAAAGGGGCTGTATGTCATCCATGACCTTCATCAACATATAGTGGTGACCTGTAATAATTCCAGCAGCACTTATTTAACTCATCACCTCCTTCACGACCCTTTGGCACGGTCCCAAAATCTGTCTTGCATTCTGTTTCTTATGAACTAGACAATGAAGTCATTGATCTGCAGTAGAGCTGCAAGCTTCCCCATTTGAGTGTTGTGATAATAACCATAGTGGGTTTATTTAATCTAATGTTTGTATCACTAAGCAGTGTACAATTCAGAAGAAGTTGGTGGAGAGACATGACGTGTGTTTTATTTCCTCTATTGGCTGGAAAGAGAGTTTGGAAAAACCACACATTTCTGGCTTTTTGCAAAGCAGTCATCTGGTCCTTGGTATTGATAAAAACTACTACCAATCCATCACAGATATATTATTGAGCTCTGGGGCAGTAAATCTGACGTATTGCCCCTTAAAAGCCCACAAAGAGATAGTGTTGGACAAATTGTTTTTTCTTTTTCACACAAATTATTTCTTTTTTACTAAATTAGCTAGAATTAGCGTAGCATATTTAGCATTTCACAAAAAAACAGCTAGAGTTTAAATACCCTGGGAAAAATAAGGATTGCATTTTCAACTTGCTCTGATGTCGATACCAGTATGGGAATTGCCTAAAATGCTTGATTGGGTGTCAGCAAGTACACAAGTTTAGTCAAGACCAATCAAATATCACGTTTATCATCTCATTAACGCTACACAGGAACAACATCAGCACACATCACCCTGATGCGGACATCCGGTCCCATTAGTGTAGCACATGTGCAAACCAGTACTACACACTTGTGATTAAACACTCTCTTTTCCCCTGATGATGCTACATTGTGAACAACAAATCTCTGTTGAAATCGTCAGAAGGAGGGCTTGTTAACGTTATCTGTTGGGGAGAACGTCTTGGGGAGCCATTGACCATAAGATGTAGGCGCATGCTGCGTTCCAATTAACTCGGTATCTGAGCTGGGAGTTGCATCGCACCAGAGTCAACCGCGTTCCATTACAACAAGTCAGACAACATAATGTGGTTTGCTCCAGCCAGGTGAGCCATAGTCAGCAATCTTTGATTTTGAGGTTGGGGTTGATGAGTTTTGTCCGACTTAAGAGGCTGTTCCAGTTGAAATTTCACCCATTGGTTTGTGGACTGCCTTTTTGTATCCTCGAGTTTGGCATTTTGTCTGTCGCCATCTAGTTTTTTTGCAAACAGAGGGTGGAGCGAAGTACGACAGTTCCCAGACCAGACAGACAATGCTGTGGCAGCTACCTGCCAATCACAAGGTGGCCCCGCCCTAAAGCATACCCTGCTTTATCGTCTTAATTTTACTCAAAATGGGACCATAATTTACTAAATGAATATCATGCTGTATTGAAGAAGACTTACCGTACTTTTCGGGTTACAAGCCGCTCCTACGGCTGATCAGTGTCCCCGCTGTAGCAAGCTAGTAGCGCTGCTAGCTAGCGCTTCTGCTGCTACCGGCCACTGCTGCTGCTACTGCCCGCTGCTGCTGCTACTGCCCGCGTCCCCTCTGCCCAAGTCGGGTGTCGAGCCTGGTTCCGCTACCTTCGGTGCTTTTCAGGGAGCTAGCGGAAGTTAGCGGGGAAGTGACGGAGCGCTAGCAGGAGCCCCAGCTGGCTACAGCGGGGAGCTGTCGGGGACACTGACCGAAGGTAGTAGCGGCTTATAACCCGAAAAGTACGGTACAACTAGGGATTGAGACCATAAACTCATGTTCATGATGTTAACTGAGGTAATAAATCAAGTAAGAAGTAGGGTCATTTTCTCATATACTTCCTTACAATTGGACTTCATTTAGGCGTCGCCCCCTGATGGCCATTAGAATGCAAGTTTAAGTTTAGTTTTTTTAGACCTGGAGGTTTCCGCCTCTGCGCAACCTTTAACTCAATGCAATTTCGACACCTCAGTACTTGGTGTTGGATCAGTACTCGGCATCAGCTGCTATGCAAGTTCAGGTATCAGAATCGGTATAGGGAAGAAAGAAATGGTATTGAAACATCACAGTTGATTTTAGTTGAGTATTTTTCAGTTGTGGCCTGTTTCACATTCATGCCTTCAAAAATAAACACCTTTGACGCCACCACCCGCCCTTCATGCTTGACTACCCACAAGCTTCTTGGTGCAGTCGAGAGCCTCGCTCAACCACCTAAACCAAAGAAGGATAAACGGTTACATATTTCATTCCCCTGTCCTAATTTTCCCTTTTCTTCTTCTTCATCCCCTGGATTTGTGCTGACAAGTGCTGCAATCAAAAACCCGAAGCAAGCCAAATATTACAATGAAATATAGAGAGTTAAACCCTGGCCCCCCCTAATTAGATGTGTCAGTGTTCATAGGATCTGTGTCTGATGTACCTCAAAGGATCATTTCTGCTCTGTTCTCTGAGTTCGGGTCACAAGAAAGAATGAATACAGTTATATAGATCAGTGTTCATTTGCAATATGTTGCATCTCTTTAACAAAGCAGGAGAAAGAGTGCACAGGCTCATATTTTTTCACTGGCGCACGTGGCGGCGTCTGTCAAGAGCATTTGTGCCTAAAAATGTCTGCATGACACAGACGTGAGTAAAGCCACCGTGAGACACGAGAGACAAGGTAGAAATGATCAATATAATATGAAGTTAAAGACGGATGAAATAGAAAGAAGGCTGGCGTGAGGCAAGCAGAAGGAATGAGGGAGAGAAGAAGGAAAAAAAACTGTTTTGAATTAAGCATTCATTGAAGGAAAAAAAAGAAAAGAAGGGAAAATCTGAATTCCTGGGTCCTAATCTCTCGCTCCAAGCGCTGCACTGCTAAGCTCTGGTTCGGGATGACAGGTCCCCCACCTGGACAAGCTTGGACAATGTCTCTGCTATGTCTCATTTCTGTGGGAACAGTGCTGCACAGACGGCTAATCACGTCCGGAACCAAAGGCACCTGCCCTATCTGCCTCTACATTTGGTCGGGAATCTTTAAAGAGGCTAAACCTCACTTTCATGCTTGTCTTTTATTCACGGTAAGTGCTTATCGAAACCGAGCTGTTGCCACTGCCCCATCTTCCCTCCCACAAGCTCTGAGAATGCTTGACGTAAGTACAGCCAATCTGGGTAAATACGAATCTCTCCTTACTGTCACTGCTGGCATATTATGCCCCTGAGGGAACATTCTTTTCATAATATCATAAGCTGCTTAGCGGTGTGCTTCTATTTAAGGCATACATATTAATAGCTATAAGGAAATCATATTTGAACTGTTCCCTGCAATCAATGTCTTTGGGTTTGCTGTTATACTTTGTATAAGAAGGTGCTAATAACTTGAAGGCACTTACACTGGGCAATCTAATCCCTTTGTATGATAAAGACTCGTCTTGGCAGGAGAGTGTGCCAGATCATAGGACAAGGTGCTGCAGAGGTTTAGTCCCTCAAATCACAGCACCCCGCTCTCTCTCTCTCTCTTTCTCGTTGCCTCGTCTCTCTTCACCGGGGAAATACCCGCAATGTGAGACCTCGGCAGCCAGAAGTTATTGCGCTAATGCAAAAAGTTGTGTGATGCGCTCGACACCGCCTGGTTTAACCCGTTCCAGTCACATTTAGGCCGCGTTTCAGCACGGAAAAATATTCTGGCGGCGCCTCCTCGTTGCTGCATCTGAAACGACGGTTAATTTGCGTGGGAGCTTTTGGGAGGTACATTTTTTAAGACCAGCGTGGGTTTGAAATATGAATGCAATTTAAAATAAATAAATGTCATTATCAATTGATCTGGTGATTTTTTTTCCTCGATTAATTGTTTGGTGCATCAAATGTAAAGAGCAAAACAAAAAACTAAACGGTATTTCAGAGTCCAAGGTGATGTCTTCAAATGTCTTATTTTGTCCAACCAAAACACAAATATATTCAATTTACAATGATATGAAAAGCAGAAGATCCTCACACACACATTTTTGCTTTAGAAACAATTAATTGAAAACCAAAGTAATTGCATATATAGTAGTCTGCAATAATTAGTGTCATGCTCTGAAAATAGTTTGTATTATTAATGCATGTTAAACTTAGGAGAGTTGGCTTGCAATTTGAACAAGCAAGTGTCCTTTTAGAGAAAAGACAACCACACAAAACAGCTTAAAAATACAAATATTCTCCAATATCTGAAGTACTTCAATACTGCATGTGCCAAATAATACTAGCCTTTGTGCCAACTATCTTTTACACGTGACAAAAGTAGTCTTTTCTAGTGGCACATTAGACTAGTGTTCTTTCACAATTTTGACAATGAGTATGTAGCGGGGATGAAGACCGACTTATCAGCAATTAAGTCCTTACAGCAGTCACTCTGAGAAGTTATCACACTGGGATTTAAGAGAGTGCATTGTAAAAAATTTTTTTTTATATTTTAGTTTAGTTTTCCATGCCTGGGGATGAACAGGGTTCTCAGTGGAGCTTCATGGGCTGCAGGAATAAAAAAGACTTGAATTAAAACCATATTTGTTGCTGAAATTCTTCTCTCGTATCATATGTACTACATATAAATACACATACACGTCTGTGTATTTATGAAAATCACAATTTGTTTATGACAGAAAAGAGCTCCAACGCTGTTTTTAAGTGACTCTCAATACCACGTTAGAATAACTGTTACTCATCCTGTGTCATTGCAATGCAGTAACACCAACATCATTTACGATACATAAAAAAAAACGAGGCGGGGGAAGATGGAGGTTGAGTGGAGGCTCGTGTGGCCTTGCTGTGGCATCGGAGAGGATCAAGGCTGGTTTATCTTGGCACAGAATAGTTCCAGTGAAGATACAATGCTGGAGTTTTTTAAACAAAGAGGTGCGTAGCAGGCCAAAAACTAAATCTAGAACTGAAACACATTCACCCCCCAAGGTTTTAGATTTTAAAGGTCAAAAGTTGACTTGGTACGACACTTTTTCATCGCCGCCCTTTAAGATCATGCTGTAAGAATGCAAAGTTAACCAGACGGATGCAAACATCTTTGACTCCTGCTGATGAGGACCCGTGGCGGTGCACCCTCTGCCCAGCAGGGGGTGCTGGCTCACAGGGCTTCGGGTGAGCTCAAGCAGGAGGGAGAATTTGGCGGCGGCTGCTGGGGCACAGCTCTCTGAGCCCAGATGAGTGCTTCAATTGTGGGGATATTTTCCTCTAAGCCTGTGGTTGACAGCAACACACTGCACTTATTTAAAGCAATTTCAAACATGTCTTGTCTGACAAGTTTTAAATCCTACTTAACACCCCGTAACAGCCACGAGTTTACTGTCAGAATTAAAGAAGAGAATTCTCAAAGGGAGAGAAATTATCACTTTCATTTTGTTCACCGCCGTTGTTTATAAAGGACATGGCAGGGATGTTTACCTAGGGATGAATATATTATTACCATTTTGCAACACAGTGTTTTTCATGCCGGAGAAAAGGGCTGTTTAAAAGTTCACCTTATATTTTTTAATTGCTGCCATTACAGCTGAAGGAATAAAGGCGAGCCTGAGCCTCGGTAGCTTTCAGACTAAAAGCTCACAGAACATTTTTATGGAAATAAAAAAACCTTTTATGCTTTATAATAAATAGCTTGTGTAAGAAGTAAAGACATATGTGATACTTGTGTCTGCCCCTTTGTCACATAGAGATGTGTTTTTTCTCTCTTCCCTTTTAAAAGCAGAATATGCAACATGCGTGCAGACGGATCAGTTCAAACGGCATTTCTATTTCATCTCATTCTCGACATATCTTTGTGCTCCGGGTTGCACCTCTATGTGTTTACTTCAGTTGCCACCCCAACAAAAGCATTTTATTTACATTGAGACATAGGGGAGCAAATCAAGGCCTGCCTCGGCTGCGGCTCATGTCGTGCCTGCAGAGATGGGCTTTTCCTGCTCAGATTCCACATTCTTTATCAGTGCCCAAAAGCAAAAAAAAAACAAATCACCAAATGTAACAATCTTCCCCCTGTCCTCCTTGTGATTGCATGTTAGGCACCGGGGTGATAAGCACACTGGTACGTGTTGTTGCTGTGTGAAAGACACCCTTTATCGGCTCATACCTCTGACTTGTGCTTAGTCTAGTCAGCCGGAGAAATACGACGGAAATCTGATAGGGGAATGGTCCCATCTCAACATCAGCGCAAGTGCACGCCTTGCAAGCCAATGTTTATGCTTCCCGGGGCCTTGTGTTCTCCAGGGGAGGAGGGGTGGGGGATGTCAATAGAGTGTCACTGGGAGCATGTCGCCAATGAGAGGGTGTCTCCTGAGCCCCCAAAACGGAGAACATATCAGAGTGTGTAGCATCATAAAAGCCTTTTTCAGACATAGAAAACTGTGGATATTTTTAAACATGTCATTAACCTATTTTACTCTGTAAACCATGCAGGCAAGGGCAGATCATTTGTGGCGTGTATCAGGATTTTTCTCTCTCGCCAGTTGTGTCACGATAAGCTCAGGACGGAGTGTCTCTAATTGCCGTTGCGAGAGAGAGGTCACCGGTGAGAGCGTCCCGCCTTCACTTTATGAGGAAGCTTGATTTTTGGGGGATGTATTATTGTGTCTGAAGGTTTGCACTATTTTATCATTCAGAACAAATAGAAATGTGTCGGTTTCTCACTTGAATCTGCACACGTTTTTTAACAGATAACCGCTGGATATTTGTATTGTCTTTTCCTTTGCCGATAACTTCTCAGCCCCGCCTCACTTATCTGGTCACCTTACCGGTGCCGGTGGTCTTTTTTGCACATCTTCCCACCTGATTGCAAATCCCTTGCTCTTTCGAGGTTTTGTTAAAAAAAAAAAAAACGTCTGGGGGGGTCTCGGAGAACAACCTAACAAAGTAATTTGTTTCCCAGCTATATTGCCACCATCAATGGCAACATCTTGCTTGTTAGCTGTGCACAGCGAATGGGGATGCGGATAGGGGTATTTGGAGGTGGAAGAAAGGAGATGCTATCCCTGCCAAATGAGGGAAGATTCACACAGTATAATGAAGGCTGGACCCATGGCTTCACGGCTGATGTGTATCTAAAAAGGCCTGGTAAATACTGTTTCGGAACAGAAGGCTTTATCTGCAGATATACATATCCCCTGCAACCACTGGCCCCCACATGAGGGCCAGAGCTATCTCCTGGATCACCTTTCTTCTTGTTTTTTATCTGAAAGGGTGGAAAAAATATGAGACTTCATCTGTTTAACTCTTTGAGAGTTTGGGTGAAATCCTTGTAGATAGAGTCAGATACAACAAACTGGAAATCTAAAGCAAATCTATAAAATATTAACATAGGAAATAAAAAGTGAAGACTTGTCTTATACATTTCAGTTCTTTCACTCACAATCTACAGTTCTTTTAGGGCGTGTCTTTGTCATCTCTGTTTTTATGAAAGAATGGCAGAGCAACGGATCATGAAACCTTTGATTCACAGATCGGATTAGCACAAAAAAAGGGGAGCAAATATAACTTTGAGAGATTCCTGATCATCGATTATCCCAATTGGTGTTTTTAGATAGTTTTAGTTGTTTTGTTTTGTTTTGTTTTGCAATATCGGCTGGTACGAAGCCGATAGGCTTTTTTTTTTTTTACCAACCAGTCCCAAAACCCCTAAAACATTCTAAATGTTTTCTTTTTAGTCTTTTTTTTGTAATCCGTAGTGGTTTGCATTGAAAACACAATTTGAATGAATAGGAAATAAAATATTATATCTTTATTGATTTAAAAGAAAAGTTACACCACTATAAAATAGAAACCCTCCTAAATATTGTCAGGTTAGAAACCACACACAGGCATTCCTCCGTGTTAAAGCCGACACAGTGTGGGGTTAAGTGTTGTAAATTGTAAATACGAATGTTCCAGGCTTTTAATTTTACATATGATTTACCCTACAGGGTTTGTAAAATCTCACTTCTCCCCCTAAGTTGGGCATTGGTGATGTAGTGGGTGTACATGCTGACCTGCAATACGGAATGAGCGCTACTTTGGTATGTATTTAAGGTATTCAAATCTAACATTTTCAGTGCTATCGATGAGGTCTGAAAACTATTTCTGACATCAGCTAAACCTCTCTGTTTTCCTCAACTTATCATTGAACAGATAATAAATGCAGTATTTGACTGTGCACACATTTTGCTCCAGTCCAGTCTGTTCAGGAAGAATGAACAAGAAGAGAATTTGCTTTGAATGACTCCATCTCATATAGATAGTTCACCTGAATAAAGATTCTTAACTCACTCAAATTAATAAGATGAAAGAATATTATTCAGCAAAATGCCTCACATTTTTAAGTTGGCAGTGGGTCGGGTTCAAGCCGAGTGTGCAGTTCTGCATCAAGTGAAAAGGATTTATTTTTTCAGTGTTGGCCTTGTAATGTAACTTCATCTTTATTAACCTGTAGAATTATACTGCATTTTTAATTGGGTTTACAGTTTACTGGTCTGGATGAATAGATGCTGTTTAAAGTTTTTGAACTTCTTTAGTGTGACCAGCAGACTTCACCCGCTGGTCATGGAGAGATTACCGGCATTTGCACCAAGCACCTTCGGGAGGACGCACCAAATTTATTTTCAAACTGAATATTCTGCAGCTCTCATAGCCTCCCTGTGCCGTTCAATGTCATGTGAAAAGCAGTGGGTGGTGACTCTGTGTATAATGTAGGAAGAATAAAGTCTGTACTGCCGAACAGATAAGTTTTACCCCAATTTTAAATGAATTTGTGCTCTACAGTAGACATACATTACATACAGTAGATAATAGTAAATAAGACTACTTTACTCACTTGTTATGTTTAGAAACTACTTTGGTACTTTGAGGAAAATACCTGTATCTGGTATATTTTAAGGTCATGTGAGCTTTCCTTAATAATGACCACTAACTTAACAATGACAATGCAGTGACATTTCAACAATTGTTGAATCGGGAATTTGAACACTCAAACTGTTTTAGGACTGTTTTAAACTTGGAATTATTCAAACTTGTGTGTAGATAATATACAAGTTAGAAAACATGCAGTAAAGCAGAACACATTAGCACATTGCTGAATATTGACTGGTGAGTTCAGACTCCCATTTGCTGGAAAATGAAAGGTTCCCTGTATTTTTCTTATAAATAAATACAGTTATGTATGTATGTATCTTTGATGCACAATGTGTCAAATAATTTACTGAATCATTGCTTTTTGTTGTTTGTCTGGCTCAATACAGCTACTACTTGTCAGTCTGTGGAATAGTGTGAAACCATTGGCAGGGGTCTGTCAGCCTGCTACAGTTCAAGGGATGTATGTCAGCAAACGGGGGTCTGCACATAAGAACAATGCTCCAACAATGTACCTTTTACCAGGAAGGCAAATAGGTCTACTATTACCTGGTGACCTCTAGTAATTTGTAATAATTATTTAATCCTGTGTCCATAATTTGTCATTGTCAAATTCCACAGCAATTTACGAGGGCTGTCCCTAATGCCGGAGCTTTGATAGTAAACAGAGAAGGACTCTGTTATTCTACAGTATTGTTGCTTGTATTTTTATTTGTCATGAATAAGAAGCTTTTTTCATGTTTTATTTTTCATCAAGAGGGGTTAAAAAATAAACTAATAACTAATATCAGCATACCAAAATTGAAAAACAAATACCGACCTAACAAACAAATAACTAATTGTCAAATATTCGGGTCCAGCCCTACAAATTACCTACCATATATTACCAAACACATGATAATATTGGTCCTGTGCAAATTGGCATCTCTGTGATTAGTTTTTTTTTGGGGCTGTTATGTCTCAACTTCATATCTAGGGGATAATGTCCGTACATTTACAGATAAGTTACAGTACAATCATTGCATAATATAATAAGTCCATTTCAGTCTTGAAACATGTTGAGAAATTATTTTCTCAATGTTTATTTATTTCATTGTAATAAGTGTCCAGTAATTCCTAAAAGTAAT
The DNA here is from genome assembly GCA_038501785.1 of Myoxocephalus aenaeus. Lineage (NCBI taxonomy): Eukaryota > Metazoa > Chordata > Actinopteri > Perciformes > Cottidae > Myoxocephalus > Myoxocephalus aenaeus. Next base: position 4,214,242 of record JBAMJR010000011.1, read on the forward strand.
TTATGCCCTTTTGGGATGATTATATCGCAATAATTTGATTATATCAAATAATTATGTAATTTATGCTCACATGCCTCAAAGTAAACCACATGTCAAAGCCGATATAGAGGTGGTCTGAGAGAACGCCCCCCAACTCTTTTGAGTACTCTAAAGTCCATCCATGAAACACTATACTAGATATGACGGGGACCTGTTCAACTTGTCAAAGCTGAAGGCAAAAACCAAGGTGCAAAAAGTCACACAAGTTATTTTCTCTTTGCCGATGACGCTCCGTTGTTACGCATGATGAACAAAGCCTTCAACAACCGATGTACTGCTTTTCCAGGGTGTGCAGGAACTTTACTTATCCATCAGTGTCGAAAACACAAATATTATAGGCCTAAACGTGAACAGTCCCCCTCACATCAGCATAGAATCCTACGAACCTGAGACAAACCACAAATTCACATACCTCGGTTCGGTCTCCTGAGACACCCTGTCTCGGCTCAGCAGTCAAATTGGAAAAGCCTCAATCCCCCTTGCAAGGCTGACCAAACGGGCCGAGACGAACATAAACTCAGGAGCACACCAAAGTGCAGGTGTACAGGACTTGTATAGTGAGCACTCTCCTCTTTGCCAGTGAGACGAGGACATTCAAGGCTCACCAGGAAAGGAGACTCCATGCCTCTCTTACGCACATACTGTATACTCTGGCCGCAGCTACGCTACAAAGATGTATGTAAATGTGACCTGAAAGCCATGAACATTGGCACAAATACCTCGCCAAATACTTCTGCAAAAGGCAGTGACACCTGGAGATTTGAAATCCAGAGGGGTCTGCAAAGCTTTGAAGAACAACAGCTACTTCACTGGGATGAGAAGAGGGCCCAATTTGAAAGACCAGCCACCCCCCTACACCTGCAAACAGTGCCAGAAGGACTGCAACTCCCGGCGTGGGACTGAACAGCCACAGCACCACAGTGGGTAACAAAGAGCCCTGATCCCATGGTCCAGTGGGACTTCAGCATGCCTACTACTGTATTTGCAATTTGCGTTCATTGGTATTGTTGGGGCTAATGCAGAAAGTATTGTGGCACTGATACAGTTCTGTTAAACTAAAAGGAGGGACTGTTGGGTTTCCTGTCCTGTGTCACATTTAACACTCAAACACAAAAGCTAGTTTGATCTAGTCACGTAGATAATTTTTGCTATTATTTGACCAGTTTTGCATTGATCCCGATAAAATGATGGTGAATTTGACGCTATATGGAAAAATTACAACATCATTCAGCATTTCAATCACTCTAGATCAGACCTGGGCACCAGATGTGGCCCGCGGGCTCTCCCAGTCTGGCCCGCGTGAGGTCAATCAAAAATGAAAAATAAATAAATAAGGTGCACGCCATGAATGCAATACAAACGGCACTGCTTTTACTTTGAAGGCAATTTATTTATGTGTGCGCGCACGCTTACGCAGCCTCACGACGGGCAGTGTTGCCGACTTAGAGACTGAAGTGAAAGCATATTGTTAAGCAGTTTCTGTTCTCAGCGAGCAGCGGGTGCTGCCGCGAGACCCCCGCCTCCCAAGGAGCCTTGCGCTGCAGTCTCCGCCTCCAGATTGAAAATTAATCGCGCAAAGCCGCCGCGGATCTGACCTGCGGTCTGATCCACTATGGCAGAGCACTTTAAGTCAGTATCACCTCTGGATTTTTATTCTTCTCTCAAAGAGGAGAACTTTCCTCACATGAGGAGGCCTGCTCAGAAGATGTTGGTTCTCTTTGGATCTACCGACATGAGAACAAACATTCTAGTGATGAAGTTCAACAGATCAGATCCTCTCTCACTGATACCTGTCAGCTGTCATCTCCACCTCATTCAACCAGACTTCATGCTCTTGTTCAAGCCAACACAGACTGGACTTTTCTCACCGAGTAAGAACAACTGAACTAGAAAACATCAAAAGCACTTATTGCTTTTGTTTAAAGTTAATAAATTGCTGGTCTTTAACATACATATTTAAGGTAAGGTTTAAAAAAATTTTTTTTTACTTATTTTCATAGCCTTATTGTAACATGTATTCTTACCAGTAGCAGCTCAAAACCATATATTTACAGTTTTTTAATAAAGTAATAACATTAATATTGAGTTAATTGAATTAAGTTCAGACTATTGGTTCGGCCCTTCACAACGGTCCAAATTTCTCATGTGGCCCCTTGGGAAAATTAATTGCCCACCCCTGCTCTAGATAATGCAAAGAGCATACCTGTCATTAGAAGTATTGAAGAAGTATTCCTCATAAAAAATATTTTTTCTTTTTGTGTGACTTGGATAGACTGAATCGTGATCTTTTAGTTTCACATTAATCAGGCTGTAATTACAATGGCATTTCTTTTAAATACATACACATTATGGTATAGGATAATGTTGGCAGTGAGGTTTAAATTCATTCAATAACTTTCCGTCTGAATAGGTTTTCTCCAAAAAACATATTTGGGGGGAGACACTATTACATTTATCGAAGTAATATTAGGGTATTCGGGCCTCCAACTTTGTGTACAGCTTTCCAGAGGCTTTGCAATATTTTTGTAAGTCCGCCTATAAAGTTGTATTTATATGTTGTACAAAGGGCAGATGAAATTGAGGATTTTTTGATGTTTTGCTGCCTCGTGGCAAACAGCCCGTGGCCAACTGCAGGTCCAGGACCTGATGGTCTGGAATCCCAGCTGTAGGCAACGAGATGCAAGGAGATGTGGAAATTGACAGACATAAATAATGAGTAAGCCTGGGCAATCCCTTTTAGGCCCCGTGGAAATCACAGTATTGGTTGCATGGAGCCAGGACCTTGCCATTCAGTGCCAAGGCCTTGGCTTAGATGGTGCAGGTCGTGTGTCCTCTACGGAACAGATTGTTTCCTTTTCTCCTGTCACTGCAATTGAGCTATTGCGAAGGAGGAAAAAGAGAGTAGGAAAAAGGTCAACTGGATGTGAAGCTTCTATTATCAGCAATCTTCCCCTGGCTTCCATAAGCAGCTTGTTTCTAAGCTGCAGCCTAGCCAAGCATGAAAAGAATATAATTTCAGCCAATCTCCTGGTAGCATAGGTGCACAGAAAGCCATTGTAAGGCCAGCAAAACAGTCACAATAGAGTCACCGGCCTCCCTGATAAAGATCTGCATAGGTAATGCCTGGGCAGCAATGAAGGCAATTTTTTGCTTCCTCACATTTAACTCGGCTCCCTGACTCTGACCACTGTCCCTTGTCAAAGAAAGAGATGGATAGCAGTTTTTGTTGTATATAATTAGTAGCGGTGCAGCACAGTGAGCTGCCAGCCTCTTCACACTTTATCTGCCGGCTTAACCCTGAGCTTTGTCTGCTTCTTAAACTTCCCCAACTCTATTCTCTATAAATATGTCGGCAGGCGAGATACATGTTCAAATCATTTTTGTTTTAGGATAATAAGGAGCTGATCAAGGTTTTCCAGTGTTCAAACAGTTCAGTGGAGCTTCCAGTCTCTGAAGGCTTGAATACGACCCATCAAACCATAACTTTATTAGAAATGAAACTAAAACTGAACAACGAAAAGATGTGCTGCTAACTTTACTGTGGTGTTTCAAAGGTAAACTGTTAATAGCAGTAACTTAAAAGACAGACATAAAAAAATAAGCTTGTTGCCATCGACACATCTTGTTATCAAATACATATTTAAACTTGCTTCGTTCTTTTTGAAGAATTACAAAGGATGGCCACCAAAAATAAAGCCTATGAAATAGGAAATACATGTTATATTTAAATATCTATTACAAATTCCACAATTATTTGGACAAAAAGTCTCCAAAGAGTTTACAATCTACTTCTATAGCAACCATCGTCCATTGTAATTACTCTTCCAGCAACAGCAGCGGTGGTTTACCATAACATTTTAATATTTCTCGCTCGTCCCCCAGCATATGCCAAGATGACAAGGAGGACTCGTATGACAATATACGGTGCATTAATGCCCCTTTGCGGTCAATCAAGGCCACGTAAAATTGCCCCATTTTTTTTTGTGTGCAGAGTTTGGTGTGACATTGTCCTCAGACAAGAGAACGGCACTTATCTGTTCCACTGCGAGATAAGCAATGCTTTTTGTTTCACAGGATGAATTGAGCCCCCCCCACACACACACTGCAGTAAGGATGATCATACCTGGTGAAAGCGGGACAAAAGAACTCCTGCGCAAATTGATGACCATTAATTCTATCGCAGCTCTCTAACAACACATTTTTCTCCGATTAGCTGTGTGAGGAGTAATTAAAATGTATCTGACGTACCTTTGCCCAGTCGCAATCCGACAATAGAGAAGATACCCACAGAAAGCTGCTGTGTAATCACCGCATTCTTTTCAATGTCAAGGAGTAATGGACCAGAGACATTTCTGATAATATTTGGAAGTTTGGGTCACATTAGTCGGGGGGGGGGAGGGGACGACAGGACTAGCAGTACAACCCAGCATAATGTGAATTTAGTTGCTGTATTTTTACCTGTTTGTCAAGGGAACTCCTTAAAAAAAATCCACATTCATTTAGTTCATTTAGTTTAGTGGAGTCCTTGAATCTCATTTTTAAAACTATCTGAGCAGCTGCGAGATCGAACCTGAGGCTGAGTCTCCACCTGCGTCTCCCGTGCGCTGTAGCTCTTTGCCCACTTGGCACCTCCACCTGACGAAGTAATTCATTGATCATGCCTCCATGCCATGTGGACACAAAAGACGAGGCCATGCAAACTTCATCTTCCTAGTGCAGCCGTTGTAGACTACCACATTGTGCTTTAAACAATGTACTGTGTCTTATAATTGAGTCCAGGACTTTCATCCTTTTTAATTACACAGGCACAAGTTCGAACACCTCGCCTGGGACTCTGTGCTTCTGTCTTTACTGTTGTCTTCGTGCAGCTGCAAGGCTCCACTTAACCGATAGAATGATGTTACTGGCCATTGCTGGTTGTGTTAAAAAATGTCCGAAACCTCCTATTCACACTTTTAAATCACACTACACAGATGCCGACATAGTGTACATACTTTATCGTTATGCTATACACATTTTTTAGCCACAGTTTAGCAAGTGCTGAAAATCTTTCTATTGGAAAGGAAATATTTAGGAGTATTTTTGTCAAACAATTTAATATAATAATCATCACTATGTTGTCATTGTTGTTATTAGTGTAATTATGACCTTTTTTACGTTACCTGAAGTCCACCGTAGTTCTTATTTGGATACAAATATGCCAATGATGTATAAAAGCACGTGTGACCAGATGTAGGACCTAAACACTTTATGGCTAATGTGGCTAACTGCTTTCCTTGGTTTACATTGGTTTTTAATGTAAGTGAATGTACTTATAAAAATATCATAGTTAGTGTACAATATATAACGGAGAAGTGGACTCTGATGCTGGAGTGGTTTGCAAAGTTCTTTCGGACATCTTCAGCATGGATTTAACAGCTTTTAAATGGGGAGCCAGTCATTTGAAATACAACAAAAGCTAACAAACCAAACCAAACAACCGCAAACAACTGACCAGGAACAGTGGGCTACTTTTTTCTGCCCTGTGCGGATGTGGGATTTACAGAGCGCAGTTTCATATTAAGGTTGTCCATAACAACTTCCACTGGTCACTTGAAACCTGCGTTAACTGATTTAATTTTGGCAACTTGAAGGTAGAGAAACAAGCTGTAAACGTTGACATTATTATTGATGTGGCCAGTGTGTTGGTTACTTAAAACTATCCCCGCTGGATCACTGACCATAGACCGATGACACCCTGGTTGGTACTGAACACCCTGCGCTTTCTTGTCTTGGCTCTAATGTGGTTTTGCTCGATTAACATTAACACGAAACCAAAGGAAGTTCTTTCCAAATGTAAATGTTAATCGCTGGGTATTAGCATTCTGATGCAACTTCTCGAAATGAAAGAAAGCTTTAATATGGTGGTAATAGCAGGTGATGAAATATGACAGGTGGCAGAATCATAACGTGATGGAGCTGTTTGGTTGTCAGTCAACACCGTTGACTTTCAGGGTTTTCTTCCTCCCACAGGTCTGTCTCTGCTACTATTTTGTTAATGTCCAAATTGTTGCATCGTATTGCGTTGATCATCGACTCAGTGTTTGACAGAACAAAGCTCAGAGCAGGCAAAAGAGAGCTTATTTATATATATATAATTATGCCTTTACCTTTTCATCTGCTATTACCATATATATCCTTTTATAAGTGTCAAATCTGAATTGACTGTGAATTGGCTGCAAAATGTTCAATTTGAATGATATTCAAACCTATTCACCGGTACCTCTTAGTTTATTCAAATTATGAAATAATTTAATCATATTGTACTTTAGGTCACTCTCCATGCTATTGGTGACTGGTAGCTGGCAACTTTCAAGTTTTAGATTTTTTGACTTTTATATTAAAATCAAGTGTGACAAAAGAAAAACCCTGAAACTGCGTGGAGTTCAGCACGTTATCATAGTGTAGATTGAATTACCCTAACCATCCTGAAGAACAGACACACATATAATATTGGATTACACCTTTGGAATGGACAGGGTTGCATATCTTTAATTAGTTTGAGCTGATCTTTAAAATACCATGCAGCCTTCCTGAACGTAATTTACACACAACTTAATACAAATACCAGTCCTGGTGTTTATTGTATATACTGTGTGTGCAGATTATCACAAAGACTAGGTGACCGTTTGAAGATGACTCACAGACAAAACATCTGGGAGGTTGTTGTGAAGTTCCAGCAGCAGGTATGGGGAAGATAAAATTCTCCAGATCTGGAAAGTATCACTTCCAGCTGTTGTAAAACCCATCAGAGCTGTCTACAGTTCAAAACGCTGTATTGTCTGAGGCAAAGTTGGTTATAATAGTGGGCCGTGATTGTAGCCACAATACAGGTTCCATCTCGCTCCCAATCTACCGCAAAATCTTAACAGTGGCAGGAAGGTGAAGTTGCAGCGCGGAGAAGAATGTTGAGATTACATATTTCTCTTCTGCGATTGGCTGCTTTGAAAAGGAATGAATATCTCTACTTCCCCCAGTAGTATGTGATTTGCAGCATATGCTAGTATATTTAAAGGAGCATGTCTTGCAGCCGCGGTGGTGCAGTGAGGTCGACCAAACCATGTCAGCGCTGAACCTGGAGATGATGTTGTTACGGTATAAGCAGTAAGCTCTTTAGCTCGCTGCGAGACGTATCAGGGCGTGTTTATGTTGTACAATGTTTTGGGAATTTTCAAGGACATACCGAGTGAAAAGAGAATAAGTCCTAATATACTGCAGAATTTAAAAAGCTAATTATTTGAAATAAGCTTCATGATGGCAAGGTCCGACCCTTTCTACAAACAGTAATAAGGAAAGGCACACGCATACGCGTTATCTGGATGTTTTCAAATAATCTCTGAAGCACTCTCAAACAATTTGTCCTTAACCGCGGCAGACAAGAGAGGTGCTATCGCACTGCTTTTGTTTCCTCAGTTTTACTGTGTTGCAGGGTTCACAGGAAGAGGCCACAGTTTTGTATCAAGCAGCATTGTGAGGGAAATTTTTTTTTCTTTTTGGGAGATAAACCATTTTTCCCCTTTAGCACAGAAAAAAATAGCCGTGTGCTCACACATGCTGTGCAGCGTGGGAGAGAGGGAGAAAGAGAGAGAGAGAGAGAGAGAGAGAGAGAGAAAAAGCCACATTCTCTCACATTGGCCTGTCTGGGATAGAAGAATGCTGATTTGCTTGAGGTAAGGAGAAGCAATGGCCATTTAATTAACCTCTCCTGCCTCAATCTGCTCACAACAATTTTTCCTGCGACTCCCTTTAATAGTTTAATGACCTTGCTGTCAGTAAGACTGAGAGGAGGACCGAGTCAAGGTATGATTTAATTAAAGGAGTCCATATGTTTAAGACTGTACCCACGGAGTTGCGGACACATTGGGTTTCTGGGAGTGACGGGACTGACCTCGCCATTGAGTTTGGAAATGACAGCGAGCGGCGCGCCGTAAATAATTAGAAGGGAAAAAGCGAGAGAAAAACACCCTTTGAATCGGGCTCGCTGTATGTTTGTCATCAGTGTTAAGGTGTGTGTGTTTTTTTTGTAATCAATGTCCAGTAGTGCTGACTTTATCCACAATATGGTGCTAGTGGCCCTTTCAGAGAAGAAACTGCTTCCTTATGCAAACCAATTGCATTAAATTACAAAGACGGTACATTACAACCTGAATGCCTGCAGTGCTAGGAGTGTGTACTTTTCTAAGGGGACACTGTTTCATCCGATTGGGACATTAAACAATACTGTGAAAGCTGCTGCAAACTGCTAGTCATTCAACTATATTACATTTTTCGATTACAATAGAGAAATAAAAAATTTTAAGAAATTGTAAGAATATTTGGACGAGTGTGGTTCAGAGCGGTCTGATTGCTTGAACCCCCAGGATTGCGGTTTGCAGCACTCCCCGCTCATCGCTTGTATGGCTCCAGGTAAGTGAAGAAGAGTTTGGTCGCAATGTTAGTATATCAAGCAATCCGGCAACAAACGTGAACTGCACTCAGTTAGCCCGTAAAGGACCGCAGCGGGACGACATGCTCGACTTAGTTCGCGGGGCCCCTGAAGCCCCGCCCCCCCCACACAGAGCGTCATCGCGTATTCATTCCAAGATTATTCATACTGAAAACATTGCATGTCCAAATTACACCATCTTCGACACATTAATTGATGATAACGATATTAGTGGAATACGTAAGATTACTTTTTTTCTTCTTCTGCTATCTAGTGACAACATACAAACAATTGATGGTGCATGGAGTGGTTGACTCATCATTCTGTGTCTTCTATGACAGATTTTTTTTTTTTTAAAGAACATCAGAACGATAGACTGTGGCCAACAATTTAATATTGGATTTTTGGCTAGCTCACAAACATGTAATATTGATACAGTTTATAAGATTTAAAAATGAGAAGCCTGCTGATGGGGACCATTTAGTGCAAGGAGGCTGTAATGACATGACAATTTATGTTTTAAGTGGGTCATTGTAGCAAATGCGTGCTCTAGCTCGCCCACTGTCTATATTCTACATCACTACAGTGGGTTTTCATTATGAGTCCATATTAACACATTGCTATAACTGCTTGAGTCTCTATTTTCCTCAATGGCACTTTTTCTCACTATGGAGTAGAAACAGCCACTCCGGCACAATCATCATTAACCTCTGAACCCCACAACCCGCTGGGGATGGAAAAGCATGTTTTCTTTAAACAATCGCCAAAGCTACATCGTTTATCATAGCGAGAAGATGTAAAAACGGTCATAATCGCCAGAGTTTCATCTTTATGACGGTCCTTGAACACGTGTGAAAAACATTTCAGTCAGCAAAACGCAACCAAAAACTAAGCTAACATTTTTGATATTTGATCAAAAACGTTTTATTCTACATGCCTCGTTTAACATTTTGGAGTTCTCTCTACGTCATGGTTGTGCTGTTTCCATAGAGGTGCAGGACTTATTATATATAGCAGTGAAAAGGCCACAGAGAGAGAAATGTGACAGAAAATGCCCCGAAACTGCTTGGGGTTCAGAGGGTAAATACAACGACTAACAGGAGAGGAGAGGGAAGAAAATGACTCAGTCTACTAAAAAGTATAATTTACAAATATACAAAACGTTCTTTGAGACGCCATTTTTCAAACAATGATTTCAGCTTCCTAATCTTTTTCCATTTTGTGGTTTCAAATGAGACACGGCCTCTCAGTGCAGACGCTGCCAGCTCAGAGAATGATGGAAGACTGCCATGGTCACCTGTGACAGCTCAGCTGACTGTCACACACGGTACCGGTCCACTGATGAGAGTGAAATTACTTCATAATAGTAGGGGTGTTCCTGGGTTTATATAACGATATGATAATCCTCTTTTCACACAATGATGATAATGATCATTATTATGGCAGGGGAGTAGGGGGCAAGGAAACGGCTCGGAATGGAGACTTTGCTGCATAATCCTCCTGCCTTGAAAGGTTAAATACGGATTTGAATACTATGATCCCCCCACTCTGAAAACGATAGTAGCGTATTTGAAGCAAATGTGCTCATTGTGCACTTTACCTTGCGGAGCAGCATGAGTGCCACACTCCACCAAAGAAGACATGCTCACAGCGCTGTGGTAGCAAAAAAATAAAGCATTATGAAGAATGACTGACTTGAAGAAATCCACTGTTGGAGGAGTTTTTGTTGTACTTAAGTTTAATTGGGGCTGTCGTAGCCTAAAGGTTAGCGAAGCAGGCTTTGGACCAGAATCACTAGAGCGGAAAAAATGTGGGGAGGGAAGTGAATGTGTAATGCTTTCTGCTCCCTTAATGTTGCCCTACAGTACCATCATGTTTCCCTTAACATCTCGCTTAACCCCAGCTGCTCCAGTGGATTATAGTTCTAATGCTATGTATGCATAATGTATGTGTTTGTATGTATATATACATACATATATATATATATATATATATATATATATATATATATATATATATATATATATATATATATATATATATATAATATCTATCAATATATATATATGTATATTTATGTGTCTTTGTATATATGTGTATATGTCTATGTACATATGTGTACATGTGTATGTATATGCGTATGTATATGTGTATGTACGTATGTATATGTGTGTAAAATGTAAAATGCTAATCTGTTACTAATTCCTAAACTTGTGTTTGGGGGCGATATCGAGTACTGATCCAGTACTAGTTTGTTTAAAAAGAAAATAATAATTCTCTAATGTATTGTTGTTAAAATATATCTTTCAAACAACTGAATATATTCAAATTTCCTGCCAAAAATAGTTTTTTACAAGATCACATTTGAACACATCATTTATTTCACGTTATAATTTCCTTTGCTCCATATTACATTTGACTGAACAGAGTGTGCACACATCATGATTTAACTCAATGCAACCTCCATTAACATTTGCCAAGCAGTTATTTACTGCCCCACCAGCTGCTAACAGCTAACAATAACTAGCTCTCCTCCTGCCGGTTTCAACACAGATTTGTTGTTCACAATGTAGCAAGATCAGGAAAAACATATGGTGCACGAGAGTGTTGAAGCACAGGTGTGTAGTACTAGTTTGCACATGTGCAGTACCGATCAGTCTGGACGAAGGCTTAGGGTAGCGAGTGACTCGTGTTGTCGTTAGTCCTAATTAATGTTTCCCATGTTGTCCGTTGTATTGTGACTCCACAAAGTCAGTGGATCACCAAAGCCATTAGGATTTATCCTCTGGGTACCATGAATGTCTGCACTTTTTCTAACTCTGACTGCATTCAGCAGCACTGATGGGTGTGGCTCTTGCACCTGTAGCCTCACCCAGCAGTGATGTCACAGTGGATCGACATACCCCGGAGTCCACTTCTACATCACTGCGGCAAAGCGATAAGTTAAACTGCTGAAGGTCTTTAAAAACAAGATTTTGGTTTTGGTTTAGTTGCTCTTTTCAGGATGTTTGCAGTAATGTGGATCTATGCAGCATGGCAGGTGCAGTAAATATTGAGGCTTGATGCAGTCTAGAATGTCCACCAGCTTGTATTCTCACATTGTAGAGGCTTTCTTGTGCCATATTATTTGACAAACATGGAATTTGTTTTTTTTGTGAGTTGGATTGTGTATTGGCCTCGCTCACACAATCCTCCCATTCAACCATGTCATAATTCGGAAAATAAAAGACTCAACACTCAAGGATTTCAGAATGATGTCGAGACCCTGAACCTGAAGCGACTTAAAGTAAAAAAAAAAGTCAAAGTCAAAGTCAGTTTTATTTGTCACTTCTTCCATATTGTGCAAACATACAGAAGACCTGAAATTATGTTTCTCTACTGTCTGAAAATAAAGTGAATAGTGCAACATTTTAAAAAAAAGTAAAAAATAGACAACATATAACATATAAACATATAAACTAGACAACATATAACATATAAACATATGAACAACATATGTTATATTAAAGCATTACCAACTACATCTGTGTACATGAAGCTCATGAAGTTTAGCACAATCCAGTTTTATATCTACTGTTTTTGTATTTTATTTCATAATGTGAAACCAATTAGGTCGTGCTAGTAAAAAAAACTAAAAAGGCAGATTAATTAATAATGAGAAACAGTTGGATATTTTTGAGACATTTATCAAAGAGAATTGTTTTTGACTTGTGTAATCAAGTGGCAGAAGTGTTGCCCATGAAAAAAAAAGGAAAAGAAAACTCGGGGACGTCTGTAAATGTAACTGTCGACTCTTTTTATCCGCTGGAAGCTCCGCCGGCGTCTACAGCAGGAAATTGTTGACTTTTGTCATCTGACAAACTTGTTGAACATCCGCTTATTTCCCAAAGTGCTTCTGGTCGCTCAACTCAAGAGGAATTCAATGAACTTTGGGTGATCCGATCATACGTGTGAATGCAGTGTTGTTGCTGCATCTTGACTTTTCTATTAAGAACTGACGTTGTGTTCTTCCTCTGTAAAAATTTGAAACTTTATTCATAAAAGAACCGGTCAACTCCAGGAAAATTGTTTTGCTGCAGTCGGAAGAAAGGAAAGGTTAGACACCACTTCAGTCTAAAGAGTCTGCTCAGTCCAAACAAACTTCTGAGTAGATGCACATTATTATATTGTAGTTATTCATACTCATAGAAAAGTAAAATATTGTAACAAAAAAACACCAAAAAACAGGGTGAATATTGTGGAGGGGGTTATAACTTGACAATGCAATGAAGAGTATCACGGTTCGATTTTTGTAATAGTGCGATAAGTAAGGATCAAGTTATTTTGGCCCCAATCCCAACCTTTAATAACCGGCATCTGCCGATACAGAGTTTGATCTGTTACTTACATATATCTAGATGCATCTAAATGTAAATATGTATCTGACACATTGATCTGTAGACTCCTACAATTGAAACACCTTGTTTTTTTCACAAGCTATTTACAATTACTGGAAGCCTTGATACAAAATTCAAAAGCTTAAATAAGTAATATGTTACGAAAGGTTTGACTGGGAGAATGCGACTCCTGAAAGTACGTGACACTAAAGAGTAGAACGTCACTGTTGGATTCGTCAGAACTACAGAAACACTCAGTCCTCTGATAGTAACAGGTGTCTCCAGACGGCAACCTCCGCTTCTGCCGAGTGAAGCCGATGAGGAAGTGTCTTAAAACTTACATTCTCTCCTCTGGAGCCGATAAATATGAGGCAAGAAACTCACATTTAATGCAACCAAAGAGAAGCAAACTCCTTTTTGATATTGCCTTGTTTTCTATGATGGTTAAATATGCTACCTTTTTAAGTCCCGTCACAGATACCTGGGCTTTGGGTGTTGGCCGATACCGAGTACTTATTCATTGATAAGCTGTGTGTCTCACTATGTATAAGAGACGAGGATCATTCTTTTATGTGTAAGGCTTGACTTAAACATTACTTTCCTACCTTTGAAAAACTAAATGTGAGAAATATTTACATATACAAATGTGCTTACTTATTATTCATCATTCAGATAATAAATATTGTGCACCAGTAATTTGGTAAAAATATCTTCAAAATGAACAGAAATTACAATTTAAGTGTATATAACGCATATAAACATAGATGATTGGCCCCATTGTCACCGATACCCGATCCAGCTATTTGTGTCAGTAAATCATATATATATATATATATATATATATATATATATATATATATATATATATATATATATATATATATAGTGTGCTTCTCTAATAAATACTGACTACTTCCGAGTCATTTGTCCTGGGAATGAATGGCGATGAAAAACATTCCCACTTGCCTGTAGTTAGTGGGTGTTCATTAGTTTTTTTGTCCATTGGGAAAGGGGCTTTATTTCCAGAATTAATATCAATTAATGACAGATTATCTGACCTGCACCCAGCCACCAGAGAATGATTTGGGTTAGCATTGGCTGAAACACTCTGCGGCTGTGGTAAAGGAAAGCTGCGCTGCATTGCTAGTGTGACACCGCAGAGAGTTAAGACAGGATCGGGTTCTGATCGGCTTTATTTTAGCCGATATCGATGTCAATACTGATCCTTTGTTCGCAATTGTACTTCTCGTAGTTCCATGATCTAAACCTAAAACTCAAGAAAATTATTGACGTGATGTTGATCTACTCAGTCTGCTTGAATAGAAAAGTTAAAATGATAGATTCTGATTCATATTTCATTGCTGCCTTACTATATTTAGTGTATGGTCTTCTTTTGTCACACGTTGCCATGTCTTTTTTTTTTTTTAATGGATGCGAATGATAATTAAGAAAAACAATAATACCGGCAGAGTTTTATACAAATCCCATGTTGATAGTTTCTGAACATTAAATAAACCGATGGTGAGGATTCATAATTAACTACAGGACATGAGGGAGTCTGTTCACAGACTACAGCGTGCGTCTTTGCATGATGCTGCACACACGTCGCCGCGTGCACGCATGCACGTGCACGCGGCGAGGGCGCCGAGTGCAGCGGGGGGGCTGTGTAGTTTGTGCCAAATTTCAAACATGATTTACATTCTCAATGTAATGTATTAAAACGTTGACAGGGCAAAAGGGATTCACAAGATGCTGCATTAGAAACTCAATTTCTGTGATGAATTGCCTGAAGCCACTGAATTACAAACTGCTCCCGACCACCTTCCCCCTCCCTCCCCTCCCGTGGCTCAGAAGTTTTTTTTTCTTTTTTTTGTGCGTGTCAAAATCTTCTTAAACCTCTCTCTTAATCTGATCTGCTGAATGTGAGAGGGTGAAAGGATTTTCAGACTAAAAAAGCATTCATTTTCCGTCTTGTTGTGCATTGCCTTTTTTCCCCCAAGTGCTGGGTCAGTAATATTCAAAAGTTGCTGCTTTGCTCTTCCGTCTCCCCGGCGCCGCTCCGCTTGTCTCGGGGCTTATGGATGTCCTCTCCACACCTACTCTTTCCTCATTATGTGTGACTGGTGAAAAGCTGCCAGCGCACTAAACTAAGTGTAAGCATTATTAACTAAGTCGTGCAGATTGATGGCGACAAATATTCATATAGGGTGTGAGCCCATGGTTATGATATACTGTATGTACCCTACACACACAGAGCGACTTCACTGGACCGCTCACAGTGACATGATGAATAAAACCTCTCTGGTGATCAGTCAGTTGCTTGGTGCAAAGAAGAAATGGGAGTGTGCGAAACAATGTTTTATGAGGATAACATGCGGAATGCATTGGAATAGGAAATCAGAGGTCGGTTTTTTAAGTGTGTTTGCAGGACTAATAAAGCATGATGGACAATGCTTTTTTTCTTAAAGCAAAATAAATCATACATAACTGCAGACGTAATGCTACTTTTATGAACCAGTGTATTTATTAGGTTAAGGCGGAACATAGTTTTTCATGCACTGGTCAGTTTTGAGATTTTGCTTCCACAACACGTCTTCTTCCATACTCGTGGAAAGAAAACATCCAAAATACACTTTGAGGTGTTTATTTTACTGCTTTGTCTGTTTGCGTCTGTTGATTTCTTCTAAATTCAACAAAGGTTTCCATTGGATAATGCATATTTAAAAATGAACATGTCAGAAAACGTATAAAACTAAACATAGTTGTGTTAATGTAAATAATCAACTGAGGAAGATTCACCTGTAGTGTCTTTAAAAGGAATGTAATTTTACAGAACAAATCTTTAAAGGCCGTTTTCTCTAAATTAGTTTTTTCTCAGACTCTGAGTCAGACATCTTCCCTTCAGCTCTTTCATACACCAAACTTTCCAGTTAATTCCTTCTGAAGGTTTTTACCGAGGGGTTTGATCATCTTTCATTCATAGCTTGATTTATACAACGTTTTATTCCTAAAAACATGGCTAAAATAGTTTTTTTTATGGCTGTTGACAGGATTTTCTGATTCATTGAGCGATACAAAGAGCAATCCAAAATCCCCTCTGTATAAACCTTTCACTTTAATACGTCAACAAAACGAAACCAGGCTTTTAAAGTTGTGCATTATAAGCACATCTTTGAAAAGATAATTTTCTCACTTGGAAATTTAAACATCACATTTCAGAAAACTTGTCACGTCAAAAAATAATTGTGTTAATGTTAGGAATCAACTGGGGAAGTTTTATGGTGATATGTATTACTTAAAGTTAAAAAAAGTAATTTCCCATGGCCGAAAGGAATGTCGTGCTGAAACTACAACTTGAAACTTGCTATTTGAAGTATAGTACAACTACAGTATTCCAGGCCAGTCTGGGTCCCGTCCAGACTTCCTGTGTTTGGAAAGCTTTTTTTGAAGCTTGTCTCATCTTTCTCTCCTCTCCTTGACTCCTCTCTTTTTCTCCTCGAGGTCTCCTGTGCTCTTCCATCCCTACATTTGATCCTACGTTTTTACGAACGTGAACTTGCTAACTAAATGCCAGTGATTTTAACCAACCTCATCTGCTTTTCTTTTTCTTGGGAAAAATTTGGGTAAGCTAATCTTCTTTAACAAATTTGCCCTTTTCCTCAGATGTGAACTGACTTGACTTGTGTTTAGCCTTTTGTACAGTACGAGGTGGTTCTACCGTATACAGCACTGGTCATGTTCAAACATTTTATTATTGGAACAGTAGTTACACATAAGGATTTACTTTAATAGGGAAATACAAAAAAAAAGTTTATTCAACTTTTAAACTTTTTGCAAATTACTCCAAATGATAAATGTGAACAATATTGGCCTCTAGACGAAATGATAAGGCTTGAATATGACGTACTAGATCACCCTGCCAGATCTGTGTCAGGGAATCAAGGCTGGTTGCTATGATTATTTATTCATTCTATCATATTGTTGCAATATTAACATAAGAAGTTTTTGTTGTCTGTCTCTTACTGTGTATTTTAATCTTCGCTAAACCTAAATGCTAATACTTCCTGATGGTATCAGTCAGCAGTTCAAAAAGTCACCAAGTTTAAAGCAGACGTATGATATTTTAACCTATTTACAACGTGTGTGATGCAGATCCGTCTATAGTGCAGACTGCTACACCTTATTGTCACGTACAGTGGTTCTTACGTAGGCATTGAACATGCTTCAGTTAAAGTGGATTGAGTTTTTTCTCTCCCTCTGACCCGTCGAAAATCCCCTGTGAGAAACTCATGTGCAGGCCGCACTTTGACTCTCACAACCCCACTGAATAAAATATTTCCTGAGGCAAACTCCATCACTGGTACAGGAAGTGTAATGTGAAAAAAAACATTCCCCCAGTTTAAAATACTTTACGTTATTATAATTTCCCAGAAATGATCTTGGGGACCCCCAGGTGGAGAACCGCTGATGTTCCCCACCTCGAAAAACTAAACGTATCCCCTCTGGATGTATTTTGCTCTGAGTCCGCCGCGTCAGAAATCGGATAATAAAAACATAAACATTGAATAGAGAGCTAGAAGATAAACACAATAAATAACCAGAGGAGGAAAAGTACTTTGTGTGAGACTTTGAGTGTCTGATTCATTGTTCTTCGGGTTCATGTTTTTGTGTGGATGACGGTGCCGGCCTTGTGTGATTGTGCCTCTCCCCTCATTGTTCTTGTTGATTTACAGCACCAGCACAATGGTGTAATAGGAGTTTGGCTCGGGCTGCTTGGGAAGAGGTTTTTTGAGTAACGCGAGCTGGGTCTTTTGTTTGCAGGCTTGATTGTGAGGAGTAGGGAAGCCTTGGAGCTGTCATCCCAATAAAGAAAGCTCAAATGTACAGCGTTAACACCAACATCCAATCAAAGGAGAGAGAGGTGGGAGGGGAGGGGGGAGAGAGAGAGAAAAAGAAACAGATTTAGTTCACTGATGTTTTTGCTTTTCACACAGAAAAGGCCATGCATTAATGGAAATCCAAATACTCCAGCATTACCAGAGGATGATAATGTAAATTCAAGTTAATATTGCTACAATGTGTGTGTGACAGTTTGCCATAATGCGCTCTTCTTGGATTAGTCATTCATTAAACAGGTTTGCCATGCAAAGCCACTGTCAGATTTTTGTCAAGGAGGACAGGAGAAGGAGAGAGAAAACAGTGCCAGCAGAGGCTCTTACAATTAAATTCGGCAGCCTGATTATGGTGACCAGTTTAATCTGGAGCATGTGAGTTCCTCTGTGGATCTGGAGCAACAATTCTTTGCAATAATAGAGCAGAAAGACAGGCGAAACAAAAGGCGGTATTAAAGCGCTCTGTTTGGTTTTAAAAGGAGCCGGGAAAGCATTGTCGGGCAAATTATGTTGTTTCACATTAGATGGTTTAGAAATAACAACATCTATTTATATCTCTTTTTTACTCCCTCAGTGTGGAGTCTACTTACCGTGCGGCGCTCCATAATGTGAGATACGAGAAAAGGATCAAGGGCTTTTGTGTTTCACTGTGCGGAGATCTCGCAGAGATTTATAGCTTTTGTCTCGAGCGTCCATTTGTTGTGTTAAAATATTTAGGAGTCCGTGCGCGCTTGATGTACAACATTCATCTCACATGGTGACCATTTCCTGCTGAAAATATTTTAATATAAATGTTTAATTTTATGTCATTGACTTGCTTAAACAAAACCTTTTTGAGATGATTTGACCATTTTTCTTCCCCTTAACTCAGGTCATTTGTCTTCTTGATGACTGCGATTAAATCTGGATGAAGTTCATTCATGTTAACATGCCGGAGATATTTTTCAAAAAGCCACGTATGGAAACCAGTTCCAGTCTCCCTTTCCTTTCTTTTTGTCAAACGCATTCGTATAATGCAATCCCCGGAGTGTGGGTGTGGCTTTGCTGCATTACATGGAAACTGTCCGGAAGTTACTCTAAATCCCCAATCATTACTTCTTTGATGCTTGTGTTGTTTTCTTGTGCTGTACCTACATTTACGTACAAGTATGGATTCATGCCTTAAATTCCAGGAAATGATATGGTAAATGTCGTTAGAAACAAACAAAAGCTTTTTTACTTTACTATTAAAATGCCCTGTTCTTACTAAATAAAAAATGTGTCTTTCCTCAAAAATTCCCAATTGTTACTCCCTTGTTGTACTGGACCTACATTTAAGTAACAACAGAAACCGGCAAGTATTTTACATCTATTGATTCATACGACAACAAGTGTCGGGTACTTTATTATAAAGTGTTACCCATGTTTTTTGGTGTATGTTCATGCATTCCGATGTGTGTAATAATGTTGGTCTTTATATCTCTGTGGGTCTTGTCCTGACATCATAAAATGTCCACGTCCCTTACTTTTCTACTATTATTGATGCATTTTTTTGTTAAATCTCAAAATGGGAAACGCATCAGACCAATGCAACGCTCCGGCTGCGCTCTGTCTACCTCGGCTCCCCCTTGGAGTCAGCAACGCACGTGGGCTCAAATGCTGATCCTCCCAAGAACTTTAATTTTTACACAGAGCGCGGTCAGCGTAATCTCCAAAACGTTGCGTTAGTCTGAAACCACACACCCTTCACGCACCGTGAAACGTTTAAATCAAACCAGATTACAAGTCTGATTTCAACCTCTTTATCTGGCTACTGTGCACACAGCAGCACACACAAACACACAGTTTCTTGAAGGATACTAATCACTGAAGATCAACTCAGCTGCCACGCATTATTATGATACAAAATGTAGCTTGGGCTTATCTCGGCGATAATAAATGGCACAGACGCAAACATTTAACAGTGTTAAATATTCAAGTCAACATGCTGTTATATGACCCAATGTGACAAGAGCTCTAAGAATGACTGACTTGTTTTCTTAATCGCTGTAGGTCACATTTATTATTTCATATCATCGGGTATGAATGTCCTCCTGTACGAGAAAACTAAAGACACGTGTCTGTATTTAAGAAGAAATAACAGTACAATTTTGAGGTACTTGAATATTTCTATTTGATGCTACTTTAGACATGAATTCCACGATATTTCCGAGAGTAATGTTGTGCTTTTTACACATTTATTTGACAGCTGTAAGGGGCCAGTATACTCAGAAATATTGATTGGATGGTTGAATAGTTCCTGATGCAGTTGGGCAACCCGTCTTATAAAAAGAATACATAGAGCTTTAGCTACTGGTTAACATTTTAAATACAGAGCGTGTATGATCAACAAATAGAATGATATTTTTTCAAATAGAACTCAAATACCGCGCATTCTTCTTCCTCTTCAGCATCTGACCCCTACCATACATTACCCACGATGCAGCTCGACTGGCGACAGTTGGGTCAGAGAATCGGGAGTCCTATAGCGCTAATGCGGAGCTGCTAGCTTCAAGCGGAGATGAGCAGCGGGCTCTAGAGCTCTGGTAAGCTGGTAAGTCTTCAGCCACAACACCGACTCAAGTGACATCACTTGAGGACATTTATCAGATTTCCATCTGGAGCCTCAAGAGGCTTTAATCAGTACAATGTTTATTTTCCCCCACATATCTAATAGTACCCCACATGACCTGTAAGCCGACTTCCTCTTTAAAGCAAAGATAAAAAATAAAAAAAACTCCATTAATATACAATATAAAGTCATATTATGATTTTAAAGTCATTAAAATACTTGCCAAAACCTGCCATGAGACTGAACCAAAACAGTGAATTTACAGTAAAACTCAGGGTGATTGCTTTCACAGTACAGATGTTAATTTGATCCATTATTGTTTTTTTTTATCAACGATCTAACGTCTTGCTGAATTCTTGTTTGTGGTATGGCTTTTATTCATGTTTTTGTCCATTTTTAAGTATTGAAGAAATATGAAAACCAAAGCTTACCTCAGGCTTGGTCATATAGTAAATGATGTCTGGCCCAAATACCACTTTACATAATAATTGTTCATATCTGATCCATGTTTTCCTTTTTTTGATTTTCTGTGCGGTAAAGCTAGTGCCTCATTTATTTGAAAGAAATAACAAGCTACAATGTACCTGTTTGGATAAAAAAAAAAAAAACGTCAGACAGTAATATAAGTTTGTTTGACTGCTTTTGTCATCATCGCCTCCTGGACACACAAGCATCATAAATACTCCATACATCCTCTCATACAATCCTGGCTTTGGGTGTGCGCTGTTTGTCGCTCTTCGGGATTGATAAAAAAAGATTGGTCTCTGGAGAATGTGTTGTTACTGTCATAAAGGGAAGGCCATGTCCACATTATTATTTTTCTCATCGCGGGCGGCGGTGTGCGGCTTTTCAGAGCACTTTAATCTGCTCTCCAGCTGGACACGGGGGACTTGGCCTTGCCCCCTTGTCACCCCCAGCAGACTCGCGGTGGTAAATATCAGATGGGGCCTCTGCCGCCACGCGGGAACGATAGAATCAGCATTCAGAACAATGCTCAACATAACAGGAGTTTTTCAACTGGTGGTCACGACCCGAAAGTGGTTTGAAGCACCGGTCCAATGTGGGCAATGAAATAATGTGGTCAATGAAATAATAAGAATAATAATAATGATACAATCTCTGACTTTCCACATAAGTAACAAGGGATTTTAATGTTTTGTTCTACAACATAAAATATGTCAATAAATGCCCCTCTTTTGAATTTGGAAGCTTTTTCGTGTCTTAAAAAGGCGGTTGCTAACAAGTGGCTGATTCAGACTATAAAACGTCAACATGCCGATTACTCCGCCGTTTACAGCCCCGTTCTCATGTGACCGTGGTGTGTTCATAAAATCATAAACATTGTGTTTGTGAGGAGGAAAATTTATCTTATTTTCTGCCATAATCCAACATTCAGTGCAATGTTAACTTCCGGGGTTGGCCTACAAAAATACGTCATTCCTGCAGCGCTCTATTCTGACTTCCTTCTTCACCGTTGTGGCTCATGTGCCTGCAGATGCCAATGAGTTGGCCTAAGTGTACATTTCTCAACTACCCATTGGTAAAAATAGCAAAAATCATTAAAAGGTTTTCTTCTCTCATTTGCTTTTTAAAAATCCGGATTGAAGTTTTTGAATAGCTTTCAAATGGCTTACGTATGTGAGCCGACTATTTCAGAGCTAAAACAAATATGTTGTTTGTCAATCATCTTCATAATTATTTAAGTAAATGTATTAACCTTAAGTCAGAGCGAAAAAGTGTAAAAATGGAATATCTTTGTGTCAATCATCTTTACATTTTGTAGATTAAAGTATTCACTCGTCAGATAAAATGGACAGATGAATCAATATTTAATTGCATGTATCTATTAAGAATCAATAAAAACAATGAAAAACAAAAAAAATTGTTAACAAAAGCCAATTTTTCAAGGGACTAACGGAACAACAAAGCTGTAAAAACTTGCCGTTATGTTATAAAGTGCAACAAAAAAAATAAACCTAAAAAAAACAGCACAAGTGGAGCCGAATAATTGTTTTCCTTTCACACTGACTGACACTTATTGTTATTCCTATTTGAGCACCGTTTTGTTATTAATCAGTCAGGTCATGTGGTGAGTCCTGTCAGTGCTGAAATAGCTTTAATATGGACTACCCCTCTGGGACAAACTTGGTCATTAACTCTAATGCCATTTTCTGCTACAGAAACCTTCCACCCTCCCTTTTCTCCCCTTTCATTGATTCCAAAATCAAGAGGCAAACGACTCCCAAGACATTTAAGCACACTCGGTTCCCCTCCTTGGAAACTAAAGGGCTGGATCAGGTCTTTTGTCTGAACTCTGACCTGCTATTCCTCTGCATATATTCTCAGTCAGCCCCCAAGGACATTGGACTCACTTCATCCCAGACTGACTGTCTTAAACAATTTGCCCCTTGTTAAGAGCATGCGGTACATCATTTACTGGGGGTAAGGAGGGAGGGGTGAAGGGTATCGAGAGAGAAAGGCAAACAGCCTGTGATGAAGACGAGGGGAGGACAGGTCAGATGGGCGAGCTACATCTTTAACGTTCCTCCTATTGATTTTAGATTCTCCCCGTGAGAGAGGCAGAACGTCAGGTGCACAGTTTGAGTAGTTAGCGCCTCTGTCTGTGACTATGTGTGTGTGGATGCATCACGTACACACTTGTATCTAATGAAATCTCTCATTGGGAGTTGACATGCAGGCATATACAAGCCTCTGAATGCAGGTTTTCTGTGTACACGCACAGGTGGATGTAACTTTTCAAATCACGTGCACCATTTCTTTTTTCACAATTTGGTGTATTTGTTCTTCTTTCTTTCAGCAAAACCTTTGAAAGAAAAGCATTTCTTCCTTAGGTGACATTTTCAATATATTTTGAGCTGACTTTCACAGCAGTATGTAGCAAAGCTACATTTGAACTCAGCAAAGCTGGGACGCGTTTCTTTATTTTTAATCATGTTAGGACTTTTTCGGTGACGTCACATACCGTAAAAGTCGGGTTACAAGCCGCTCCTACCTCCGGTCAGTGTACCGCTGTAGCAAGCTAGGAGCAGCGCTAGCTGCTGCTACTGCCCGCGTCCCCTCTGCCGAAGTCGGCAACTTGTGTGTTGTCTACTAGTCAGTAGCACACTAAGGGGCCGTTCACACCGGACGCGACTCTCAAAAACGCGTCTCTAGCAAAACCATTGTTTCCCTATGGTACGGCGCGCCTTTCAGGCCGTACCATTTCTAGCGTTTTTTCGGCGCGCCTAAAAGTTTAAATATTCTCAACTTTTAAGCGCGAGGCGCGGAGTCGCACAGCTCATCAATGTCACACTCGGTATACTCGGTATGCACGGTTGCGCACGCAGGCCCACTCCACAGGCGCACCGGGCTGTTTTGCCCGGCATATTTTTGCCAAGGCGTTTTAGAGGCGACTGCGCTTTTAAAAGTCGCGTCTGGTGTGAACGGGCCCTATGTGAACGGCGTCTCCGAGCAACGCCAAGTTAATAGCCGTCAACTGCTGGCATGTCCAAAACCAATGTTATCCTCTTTTTAAAACACCGAGCAAATATGCTCAAGAGCCACACTACCATTTTCAATTTAGGTTTATATTTCTTCACATAAAAAAAAAATGCCAGTTTGACAGACTTGTGGATAGAATGTGGGTTCACATGTTCCTGTTGAGTGGATAGCTGTCAAGAGTGCTGTTAATACCAGGTGTAAAAGTGGTATACTGTGGCATGTCAGGCTACCTCATACTAGTATTTTCTACAAAGAAGTTGTCTGAAAGATTCTCTGCCCCAATAGCATACAAAATACTGTATATGTGAACTTCAGGCTGTCGCAATTTATTTCAATCGGGCTGCATTTTGGCCAAATTAGACCCGATTGAAACAATCTGAAAGCAGTTCATTGAAATACTGTGCCAAGGATGAAAAAGTATGTTGAAATATACCTTTACCTTGCATCGCCTACCAATTCACTATTGTATGTTTGAGGAGGTTTAGAGAGAAATGCCTGTACAAGCATTAACAATATATATATACGTATATATATATATATATATATATATATATATATATATATATATATATATATTGTATTGTAAATAAAGCATGAAAGGCCACAAAAAAAAAGAGTAACTGCTAATGGTGAAGTAAGCAATAAGGCATTGAAAATGATGCATTTAAGAGAAGAAAATATTACCATTTGAAATGGACTCAGCTGTTGTCTGTTAATTAGATGTCCTTGAGAGATAGGGTTGCCTTCAAAAGCAACAATAGATCTTTTCATCATTTTTCTATGGCTTTGCTATTTAGGCCTTTCCTTCCAGACCGTTCAAGGCAACCGCTAGCCCATCTTTGGACCGGGCTTTTTTTTTGTCTTCATCATTTTAAATCATTTAAAGTCACTGTTATCCTTATCTAGATATTTCAATTACATGGCTTCTTTGCCACAATGTAATTTATTGAATCACTGGTTTGCACCGTATTATTGGTCCACCGTGAATAAGTAATGGTTTTTGCAGACCACAATGGCCTCCACTCGTGTGTCTAGCATGTGGTCCATCCATGGGAGGAGATGTGGCCCACTCTTGAATTCTTTATACGCTCATGAATGAGGTCTAACATGAATATTATTTCTGTCGTTACAATGTAGGTTTATTTACCATTCATTTGATCCGTGCAGTTACCATTTATTAGCACTAAGACTACAAAGCTACTAGTACAAATAATTTCACATTGAGACGGACAGCGGGTTAAGAAGTGCTGACGTTATTTATACCAAACAAAAGTCCTGCACTCCAAATGTTTCTTAAAGTTATAACCCTGAATTTTTGTTTTTATCAAATCAAACCCTGTTTTTGATACTTCTTGGTATTTTATGCAAAATTGTATTTTAAGCACTTGCTTTTGAATGTATGTCCATTCATTAATGACCTCTCTGTTTAGTAGTTTTTTTTATTGGCAGAGTCCGCTATTCCCAGATCGGCTTCAAACAGCCTAACCACTCACAAGGAATTCACAGGAAATGATGCGGCGCGCAATCCAGTGTTACTGTTTCAAACTTCATCTCACTGATATCAGCCTCACCAAGTTAAGTTGTTTATCATATTATTCATTACTATTATTGTTGATGCGTTAAAATGTTCAGATAGCTTATTTTCATTATTTTATGTCTTTATGGCGCAGTTGAATCTATAACCGTGCATCTTATTCTATGTACTATACTTATGATTTAAATGTGCAAAAGCAGAGAGTTAAAAGCAGTGTGAGAAATACGGGGGAGACCCCTTGATTGACAAATTGCAAAATTCCAAGTGGTCTTTTTAAAAGCTTACTATTGCCCAGTAGTTTTCATGATTCAACTCACAAATATGAATAGTGGAAGCGAAATGACACAACAGACGATACTGAACTTGGTCTGACGTCAGTTAGGAGTCACTGCTGGACAAGAACATTTGAATTGTGTTGATGATATAAGTGGCCAGAGTCGTCCTTTGGCAACCGTATTTAAACGGTACTCACTGTGAGACATTTGCAGTGACGTCTTCATGATGCAAAAAGAATCATGAATCTCTTAGTTTTACTTTTGTTTGGTTGGGGATGCGTCAGGAGGGGAGACTTTGACGCAGCAGTCTGGCCTTTTCCCTGAATCAGCCGTGCACGGAGCAGGTTAACAGTCCCGCGCCCAGGGAGATGAAAAAGCATAAATTAAAGCGCTCCCTCAAGGAGAAGAAGAGGGAGGTGCTGGGTAACCACGGCATTATCAGCGCCGGGTGAGAAGCGCGCAGAGCTCAGTTTCATCCTCGTGTTCTTTGTTAACACAAAGGGGGTCACCTCCATATGAAAGGAAATATAATAACACAGAGGACCCCCCCCCCCTACACACACACACATACACAATGGCTGACTGCTGACAAATCTCGCCTAATTCTGCCCTCATATCCACCATTCTAAACGTGGGCTCTTTCAGGGAGAAGGCATCAAGGCTGTGTGGCGATACGGTGCAAAAAAGGGCTGTGTGCAATATAATATGTTTGCTGATGGGGGGAAGAAAAAAAAACAGAAAAGAAAATATCACTAAATAAATAAATAAAATAAAACAAGCACACACAGGCTCACTTGAGAAATGTTTTAATTATATACAAAAGAATGTAGCTAATAAAGGAGGGAATTAAGGCAAACGCTCTGAGCGATTGTGGGAATTTGGCCAAAAGGAAATGAGTTGCCTCACAACCTCTCTCTCCCTCTCTCTCTCCATCTCCCTCGCTCTTTCTCCCTCTCCCTCCCCGCCATTAAAAAAGCCTGCAACTTCAAGCAGTTTTTTAATCAGCTAAAAAACATATGTGGCTTTGCAGCTAAGACAGCTTGCCCAGGCGCTGATAAATGCCTATCACTAATTTGCATACGGTAGAAGCTACCCTTTAATCAGAACCTCTAATCCCTGACGGTATTAATGATTTTTTTTCTCTCTCCTCGTATAGTATCATGTTTGCTAATTCCAAAGTGATCAGCTTCTTGTATGCGTCTCTTTTTTTGTGCTGGCATAATGGCCGAGTTGAGAACTTCTGTTATCCTACTTTGGCACATAATTAGGACTACAAAGGGGGACAAATCGCGCTGAATGGGACTCACAAAGAGGAGCTCCCTTTTTTTATTTTTTTTTCACCAACCCCGTCTTTTCTGCTGAGCTCTCGTTAACAGTTGTGTCACTTCGTCTATAGCCACGGAAATGGAAGGGAGGGGGGGAATGTAATGCCAAATCTTGAGCACACGACAGCGCTTAAGAGTTCTTTCTCGGGCACGGGGAAGAAAATATCAAAATTTACCATGTAATTAAAATGTCTATCACCCCTCGGCTGGTTTAGAGGTTGCATTTCCTCCTAAAAGTGGCACTCTAGGCTATGAAACAGTCCTCTTAATTTCTTCACTAAGCACCTTGCAGAATGTATGTACGTGACCTTGTTTTCATGGAGAAAAAAAGAGATCAGCTCTCACTTTACTGGATTAAAGAAAAAAAAAGACCAAAGTTTGTGATACGTAAAAAAAAAAAATCATTTCGTGATGTGGATCATTGCAGTATTAGTAGCCTAAGACTGAGTCAAATAATCCTTATATTTACTCAAAAAAAAACCTGGCCCCGTAGTTTTGGGTCACAATACTGTACGTGTAAGAGCTGGATTAAAACTGAAAGGGAAAGAGAAACAGAATGTCAACTAGGTGCACATGACAGCTGATTTATACAATTCATTTGGGCCATTACTTTTCATTAAAGATCAAATGAAATGGGTACTTACTTACTAAGAGGCCTTTGGGGAGCTGAATTGCAGAGAAGAAAGAAGATTAAACTTTACATTCAGCCCCAAATTTAATTCAGAAGTAATCAATCGCATAATGGGCCAGCAACTGTAGCCGGGATGATTGAAATGAAATTACCATATTTTTAATCTTAATTTTCCACACTGTTTATCTGACACTGTCAATATAAAATACAAACAGATAATGAAATAGCATTATATTGACACTACAATCATCTCTCGAGCAGCCCTCTGTGATTAAACCGCTGGAATGTTTGATTACATTTTGTTGGCTGACATTACAAATGACACGGATGCTTCGCCGAGACTTGCTGCCGGCTGGAAAATGAGCCTATCCATCAAGGACTCCTGGCAGCTTCTCCCTTCCAGTCGATGGCTACTGCCAACGGTCTGGGCACCCTTCTGTCAAGCCGTTTAGCACCCTCGAAGGAGGGAGGGAGGGGAGTGGAAGGAGGTTTGAAAAAGATGGGGGGGACAAGGGGGTGAGACGAGTGATTCACGGCTCCCTTGCTCTGCTAATGATACAAAAGCAAAGGAGTCGCAGAGTGGGAGAGAGAAAAATGTCCCAGGCAACATATCGCCCATGCAGGTGTCTCTTGGCGTACCATAAAGGGACCATAAAGCCCTCACAATGCAAGGCCCGCAGTCTGCAAATCAACAGCTCGGCTGCCTGCCCCCACACGACGACCGCACGGCAGCCAACAAGCCCCCCGACCGCTTCCACGCCGAACGCCTCGAATACCCTAATTACTTTTTAAGGGGCTCATCAATTTGCTCTTCGGAAATTTGGAGTGGGTGGTGGGTACCTCAATAGCAAACAGAAACAATGCAAAGTCACTTTTTTATTCTTGATGAGTTTATTTAGCAACTTTTACGCTAAAATTCAACCTTCTTTCAATATGTCGTCCCTCTGAATATTTCACTCCATGAGACTCTCGAGTAATTTAACCATCGCAAAAGTCTTCTTTCGTAAACACATAGATGTGTCTCCCAATTATTTATCTGTGTTGGCTTACCTTACACACACACACACACACACATATATGTATATATATATATATATATATATATATATATATATATATATATATATATATATATTATATAATTAAATGGATTTGTTGGGTCGTGGCGGTGCCCGATGCCAAATCACAGGTAATTATGACGATTTTTTAAACACTGGACTGACCTTGAATATATCCTCAGATTCTCTTTGACGTTGACACAAAGGCCCTGTGTGTGAGTGTGTGTGTGTGGAAAAAATGAACATAACATTATCAGTGAAACAGTTCACCATGTTGGATTAAAACACCAGAATGTGAAGGCAATCGTGCATGCAACACATGGCTAAACAATATTTCACCCATGCATGGATACTGACAATCACCGCAGGAACGTTTTAATTATCGAAAGATTAATGGGACGCATCATTGGCAGAGAGGGGAGGTTTACTTCACTTTACCTTACTTTACTTTATTTGAGGACGACACATTAATTAACATCAATATGATGTGAGATTTAGCTAAAAAGCACGATAGTTTTCATCTGCAGTTATGTTATACATTTAAAGACGGGAACAAGACATTCCGAACGTAACCAAACGAGAACGTTGTTTGTGTTTCTGGATGCTGGTAGTTTGGAGGATTCATTTCACATTTAAGATCGATAACAAATTAAGAAACGAACCAACCAACCACAATTTATTTTGCCAATTGATTCAACTCTGAGTCCTTATTGAACTCTTTGACTCCATCAATTTTCTAAGTTTGTTCCTCAAATGCAGCTCATTGGGTCTGTTTCATCTGGGATCATCAACACAAAAAATGAGTACCACGGTTGCGGCATCTCACAAATGAGCACTGCAGAGCAACAGGCCCCTTTTTCAATGTTCATCTGCTGCTAATCTCTCAAAACTGTTCCTGAGTGTTTCTTCCAAATGACACGCAAATCTCCTGCATTGTGCGGCCTTTACGCAT
Organism: Myoxocephalus aenaeus; assembly: GCA_038501785.1. NCBI lineage: Eukaryota > Metazoa > Chordata > Actinopteri > Perciformes > Cottidae > Myoxocephalus > Myoxocephalus aenaeus. The sequence continues at coordinate 4,243,879 of JBAMJR010000011.1, forward strand.
CTGCACAGACATCCTGTTGGAATCCATCCGACCACCTGTTGAGGCGATGGAGCATTGGTGCCGAAGCTGAAGTGGCAACCTTCAAGCCACGCTCTTAACCCCGTGAGAGTTAGCATAAGAGTGACGTAAGCCTTTTGGATCGTTTATCCCGTGATTCATTTGTGTGAGCCCTCACATTGTCGTCAGAAAAGTTGGCTCGACGCTGAAGCCTGCGCCTCTTACAATGCAGAGCTATTTTTATCACCATGTGACAAAGTTACAGAGCCGCACTCTCCGTCTCAAAAGAGTGGACCTTGAGCGTTAAGTGAGGCTCACATCTGGCTAAACAACCCTGTCTACTAAAAATTACGTTCCCCCAGAACTAATACACATTCCCAATTACGTTTGATCAGAAACCTATCTCCTCCCTGATTATGTTTGTGTTTGACGTATTACAAATACGTTTATAATCGTGTGTTTGTGTTATTGTTTTCTTGCTTTATTTAAGCATATTTTAATTTTCTCTGGGGAGAAAAAAGAAAGGAGGGGCGGGGTGTGGCCAGTGACCGGGAGCCGAAGACCGTTTGCCCGCTGTTGTTAGGCCGTTAACGGGCCGGTCTTCAGACCGCTTGCACCGGGGCTCGGTCTTCAGACTGCTTGGCCGCCGCCGTTAGGCCGGCGGTAACAACCTCCTTCGCGCCGGCTCCGGTCTTCTCTGAGTCGGGTTGTTTGTGAGTGCAGCCCAAAGTGTGTGATAAACTCCATCTAGTGCAGTAAACCACTGCGATCATCAGCAGACACTCGGATCTGTGTGGTCACATCAAGTGCAGAATCTGACGTGAAAAAATTCAAATGGGCGGAAGGAGTCACGGGACCCAACATCCGGTTTTCAAAATACTAACTGATATGAATGTGTTCAGAACATTTCTGACCACATCCACACATCTTAACTGTAACAGTCCGTTGTGTTTGACACATTACAACATTTCTGTAAGACCAGTACAGTTAAGATGTGTGGATGTGGTCAGAAATGTTCTGAACACATTCATATCAGTTGTTACCGCCGGCCTAACGGCGGCGGCCGAGCCCCGGTACAAGCGGTCTGAAGACCGGCCCGTTACCGGCCTAACAACGGCGGGCAAACAGTCTTCGGCTCCCGGTGCGGCCGGCGCGGCCGGCCGTCACTGGCCTCACCCCGCCCCTCTTTTCTTTTTTCTCCGCAGAGTTTAAAAATTAAAATATGCTTAAATAAAGCAAGAAAACAATAACACAAACACACGATTATAAACGCATTTGTAATACGTCAAACACAAACATAAAAACAATAAAACAAAAATACGTATATAATCAACATACGTGTTTAATCAACGTATACGTGTATAATCAACGTATGTGTAATACGTCAAACACAAACATAATCAGGGAGGAGATACGTTTCTGATCAAACGTAATTGGGAATGCATGTTAGTTCTTGGGGAACGTAATTTTTAGGAGACAGGGTTGGGCTAAAAGTAGGAGTCGGTCACCGCTGCCGCTATTGCTACTGCAGAGAGCTAAACGGCGGGAATACACTGTTTGACATAACATGAGAAAAAACACTTAAAAGTGTGGGGAATTCAATACAAATGTTGTAGTTCAAACTCAATATTCAATATTTAGGCCACATGGTAAAAGTGGTCCTCCATGTTGAGTGTAGTGCTTTAGCGAAACAGTTTGAAGTCTCCGGCAGTACAGTATGTCATGCTATGAACAAGTATCATAGTATGACATTTTTATTTTGTCTAAATAATCAAATGGCGAGAGGTTAAAACAAACAATATTTCTCATAATAGAAATCTCCACTCTCCAGCCAAATAATATACAAAAGGACTTGGAAATAGTTCAAGTTTTATCTCTGAAAAGAACCTTCAGTACTACAAATAAAGTGCAATTTAGGGTTTGTCTAACTGTCGTTATAGTGCTGTTGGATCAGCAATCACAAATCAAAACTCAACAATTTGATCAATTGTAGATCAGATGAAACTAAATCATGCACTGACAGACAAACCTCCAATGTCAGACTGAGATAGTCTATTTCCTTAGTCATCATCCGTGTTCTCTTGTTTCATTGAACTCCTGAGGAAGAAAATAGCCACAGTGGCCCTGTTCAGGTAGCAAAGGGTTGTAGCATTGTGTGGCATCCGTAGTATCAGCAGTCCTGAAGGTCACGCTGATAAGACCTGGGATTTCCACCTCAGAATGGCATTGTGCTCTGACCTTGAGGCCCCCTGAAGTTGATCAAACCGGCTGAGCGGAGGCTCCACCGCAGGACAGCAGAGTTCAGAGAGATGTGGAATAACTGAGGATCAGTGCTTAGCCCGGGACCTGGTGCGGCGCAGCCCACCAACGCGCTGGAATTGCACAGCCGACCTGGACTCACTTTCCATGTGACTTTGTGACGATGATAAATAGTTTATGACCGGTTATAATGCTGTTTAATGCAGATAAGGACATTTTGTAGCTCCTCCCGTGAGGCATCCAACAGTTAATGAAGGATTAACAATTTACAGCAAGTTAATCATATCAAAAATGTTCATATTTTGTGTAAATGCAAAATATAAAGTATGTGTTTGTTATATTCATCATAATCATCAATTATGTATTGATTTATTTTGCCCAGCTAGTATTTCCAACATATAATATATTGTGTTTGTTCACATATCATAACAGTTGATCATAGCTATGTTTAATGTTGATATAACAGTTACAGGTGCATTTTTTGTTTACTCTTTTTTTCTAAGAGATAAAAGGAAGCTTGTCATCGCAACTTCGTCTATTTAGTGCTGTTAGTGAGTACACATAATTAAATACATTAACAGCCCAAAGCAGGATGTGGAACCTGTAATTAACCGCAGTTCGAGTTACTTCAGACAACCGTATGAGTACATAGAAGACACTGTAAAAAAGATAGAAAATAGAGCGTAAAATAAAGCTAGTTGTGATGAATAAACCAATTAACACCACCCACAGTAATTCCCATTACAATGAGGCATTCCTTTACTACATTCATTGTGTCCTGAGGGTGGTGCATACAAAAAAAAAACTAAATTGCTCTTGTCAATATCTATTTCAAGATCTGCGCCGCGTTGATATTGTTCCTATATGCAAAAATTAGACTCGTAATGTTAATCGAACCACCTTATCTGTTAATCATCACTTTAAATGTGACATCATGAATCAGGGTCTCGTCCCCAGTTACTCCCAGTAAACATTCTCATGGCCCACAGTGCTGATTCTTGTCATTGGGTACAATGATAAGGAGTGATCTAGCACAAAAGCTTCTCGCCCCATCTTACAATATCATATCTGCTCTCAATTATTGAACATCTTTCCACTCTTTTCTCTCACTGAATAAATTACAGCTCTCTCTATTTTGATTAACAGAACTCTCAATACAAGGTGTACATGCAGAAAACAGTTTTACATATGATATAATGTAAGATAAAATCCTTATTAGGGCGACCCCCTCTTTGTCAATTAGTCGACTAATTGGTCGTTTTGGTCTTAATCGTTTTTTAAGCTTTTTCATTCTGAAGGACTTATTTCTAAGAAACTTGTGAGAACTTCTTTTGAACACAATATTTAAAGTGGTGCTTTTGTGTGATTCTTTGTGGTGAAATTCAGTTTTACAAATTAAATCAACTAATCGATTAGTTTGCATTAGAGTGTTAGTCGACTAAGACTTGGACAGCCTAAGTTAACAAACAAATGTATAATTCAGTAATAGTAGGTATTGACTATGTTGGAGATTCCTGACACTATTGAACTGCATAGATACTGCGTACTACATACTCAGTCAGTATGTACTGCATAGTGCCAGTACGTCATTACCCGCAGGCTATTCACACTCAAATAAACTAAAGCAATATGTTTTTGCATCACGTGACATTCGCACTGTATCAGTCGCAGCGTTACCGGTTTGAGCTACTGTTGAATTAAAATAGTTGATCACATTACCTCTTCATTTTTTTTTTTTTTTCCAGTCTTATTATAAGGCAAAATTAAATTATTAAATTATTTAGTTTTGAATTTTTTTTCTCCCACAGAACATTATCCAGCATTTTTTTCCCTCCCCCAGGTGGGGTTTTTTGGGGGCTGAATTATTTATCAGGAGCTCTTCCTCACTCTCCAAGTCCTCGTACTCCCATGAATTGATACCAAAGCCACTGATGTGACATAGCAAAAAAACCCTGCAAAACCTGGCCTTACAAGAGCATATAAGTCCATTTTACATGTTTATAACACAATTCAACCATAAATATTAACATAAACCATAAATATAACTTACTAAATAAAGTACTCGAAAGTGACTCGAGAGAGTTCCCCAAGTTATAAACATATACATTTGTATATCCCTACTTGATGCCACAACGGAATCCGCCAATTGCGCCAAAACTGCTGTCAGACAAAGCCTCAGCAAGAAATCAACCACATTGCATTTTTTTCCAGCCAAAAAAACTGAAATATGACTTACTTATGGATGAAACGATACTTGCTTGGTATGTATTGGTGCATATGATTGAGCAGAGCCCCTCTGTTGTGGAACCAGATGTGTCCAAGGTCCAGGAAGAAAGTTAGGGCATTTTTCCTTTCAGCGGACCTAAACCTACGGTTCACGAAATCGGCAATAAATTAATTACTACAAATATTTAACCTCACTTTATCAAAGTTAAACTTTGCAGAGATACTGTTAATATATAGTGTTATTTTATAGTAGCTTACGTCACATACTCAGAAATTCTTTCTAATGTAGTGCGTATGTGGCCATTTCTCACATACACAAAATATTGAACCATCATCTACGTTACTATTAGCCTGTAAATTAACCTGCTTAGCAGGTTTACAAATCTTGCACTAAAGAAATGAAATGACACATCGCCCATTTCATCCTTATCTTGGTAAAATGTTTTCCACTCAACAGGAGTGTTTCAAACCCGTTACAGTACATAGTCCAGGGAAGGTCTCTGTCACTGGTTGGCATATCAGACCCTTATGCACAATGAAGTGAAAAATGCAGAGATTGGCTTGGAGGAAAAGGGAGGCAATATTGACTCGGATGAATCTAAGCGTGGAGCTATCACTGTTATACCGGGAGGGAAAAGGACATTTAGATTGTGAGATTATGGGGCACAAAAAGCACTTCATACACAGTACCTTAAAAAGATACGATCCAGAGAGTGTGGAAAAAACTGGACGACACAAAATATACCAATGACCCCTTTTTGTAAAAATAATTAAAACCAAATACCAATTGAACATTTTTGTTTGCCAAAATCGTCATATATCAACGTTCTGGTGTGGCAAAGGACTTGACCAGACAGCACCAGTCAGTCTCCTAAGATTGCTTTGACAAATGTGGACCGGTAAATTGAGGATAATCTCTTATTATCAAATCATTATATATTTCTGTCTTAAATCAAATGTTTTTGTGTAACTATTTGTCCCACACGTTCCCCAAAAGAAACCTTGATCTCTCATAGAAAAGTAACAAACAGTAATGGCTATGAGGCAATAACATGACACCAGAGAGAGGCCAAGTTGGTACGCTGTGGGTGTACTCACAGTAATGCCATTTTTATTTTATTTTTTTCAATCCCCTTGTAAAGCTCATCCTCTGCAAGCTCCTCACACTCGGAAACGTTGTCTAGCCTTTTGTAACATGTTGATGCCACGCTGCTTTTATCCTTTGCAACCTCTAAAATACCTTAAAATTATGTAATTTCATAATCATTCAGAACTTGTTGACTCTCTGAAACCTCCTCCTCTCAATGATGTGCAAAATGTTGTCCTCTGGCCCTTCATCTCTCGAAACCGCTTCACTCTCAGAAATATCTTACACCTTTTACAAATTCTTCTTGTTCTGAGACCTCTTCCTTCCCTCAAAATACAACCTTGCCAAAAAAAAATCGATTTGTCTTCCGGCGGTTTTTCACCACTCCTTTACTTTTACATAATTTTTCAAGTTTGGCTGCTCGAACAATGTCCCATGACATAAATGCCCCACATAGACAACCACAGAAGTGAAAACATTTGAAGAATCGATACAAGGCAAATGGTGCGAAATGGAGATACTCAACAAATGTGTTTTTGTTATTTCATTCAATTGACAGCAGACTTTCACCAGCATTGAACAATATTAACAGTGACGTTCGGTGTCTTGGAAATCATTTTTTTCAGCATTACCAGCTTTTGACAAGCAGGCCTTTATTCAAAGGTGACATCAGTACAAACCTCGATCCACTCCAATGATAACAAGTTTGTGTGAACTGTTTGAAAGACATATCTTCCATATGGCATACGCAGAATCCGGCATTTGGGTTTCTTTTCAAACTAATTTGCTTCATCCCAAGGACCAAATATTTGTATCAGAGGCTTGTGAATAGCCGTTGTCTATGTCTCCCTTAACTTTTCAAACCGTACATCTGGGAGGAATTGAACAAATGTAAACAGAGAGACATGGTCATCAAGTGTATATATATATATATATATATATATATATATATATATATATATATATATATATACACATATGATGATCACGGATAGCGCTTTTATCCAAAGGGTTTAACAATTTGACTCATCATAGACCATACTCAATGCTGACCTAACCATTGGGCGGTATTTTGTGCTCAGCGTACGGACACTTGAATATGTGGGCAAGAGATGGAGGGGATTAAACCCCTTAACCAGAGACAACTACAGGACGGATTGCCAAGAACTTTTGTATCGACATTCATGGTTCCGAGAGGATGATTTCTTCAGACTTTGGTGATCCCTTAAGCGGTCCTCAATAAGGTTGCTATTCTTGTGTTATGGTGAAATGTCTCATAACTACTGAATGGATTGCCAACCTTTGTTGAGACATTCAGGGTTTCCAGAGGAAGAATTCCCCATCTTTGTTATGCATCAGATTTTTCTGCTATAGCCATGAGGTTTAAAATGTGTAGTTTGGAAGGAAATGTCTTGGAAAAACCTATTGTTTTGATTGTCACGCAATTTGGTCCTGACTGCCATGTCCCCAACAGGATGAATTGTAATAACTTGTCCCCCTGATTTTCCTTTGAGTGTGTGTCATCAGTTTTAATTTCTCCAGTACTTTATGACTAAATACCTACGATGCAAAAAATTGACGTTGAACACGGCAAACGTTATACCTACCCTATTGTGATATGGTGAGGCATGCTGATGCTAGCATTTAGCTCAAGGCACTGAGTACATTTAAGTACAGCCTCACAGAGCCTGCTAGCACAGCTTTAGACTCTCTGTTATTTATTGTTCAGCATGGACAATAAATGTGAACTCCAGCCATTCTGTCAGAATGTCAATGATGGAAGAAAAAAACATTTTGACAGTCCCCACGACGAGCTAGCTGAGGGACAGTGGTCACTCAGGAATCACGCCACCTGTTGGAGGACAATGACTCTTTCAGATAAAGTGGGATAGACATCCCCTTACTCCCCCCTCATTTTGTCAAGGCGTAACCTTTTTCCCCTTTCAAAATGCAGCAACTCTTTCCAATTGAGTTGTTGTTGCTGCCATCGCTATTGGCTTTCAATAAGGCACGGGGTTATCAAAGAGTGAAGGAGAAATTGCCTTGGCTCTGCCGTAGCCCTGATTGCACTATCAGAGCCGTCAGGGAGGCTCTTTATAAAGGGAGGGCACGAGGGAGAGCGAGGTGGCGGCTGGCGTTGCCCCCCTGATAAATCAGCGCGTGCTGGCAGCCACTGCTTAGTGCAGCCAGGCAGCACCAGAGTGCCGCAGTTCAGGGTCGGTACTTGGCAGGCCCCCCTCTCAAACAGGGCTGTCTGCACCCGACCGCAGACCTCGCTGCTCCCCAGGCTGATCCTCCACCGCTGCCCTTGTCAAGGTTTGTTTGTTTATCCCTGATCCTCCCCTCTACCCTCACCATACCATATTGTTTCCACCATGCCAAATTAACCCCCGCCCCACTCCCCCTTTCTAACTTATTCTGCATATTTCCCAACTTCATTTATTAAATTAGAAAAACTATGCTGTTTGTTGAATTTGCAACAAGCTTCCATTTTTTGTTGATAATTCATTGTTCATTTCAGCAGCTGTTTATAGAACCAGACAGTGACCTAAATAAATAAGTTCATGGCTTTTGTTTTAGGACTTTCTTTTTGCTATATTGGGGTACTATATTAAAGTGAAAATTTTTTGTAAGTCTTTTCTGAGAGACAAATGGACGGATGTTTCTACTGCTGGCATGTTTATGGTCAAGAGGATTACATTTTGGGTTAAAGCACATATTGAGATGGTTATATCACCTTAAATCCAAAAACATCACACCATCTGGGGAGGAAATTATGCCACCGTTAACATTTCTCATAAATTTCTACTCTTCTCATCTTCTATTGGATGCTGAAGTTTATTGCCCCCAATAAAAATCTTGATTTGTTGTGCTCTCAAGTGTTTGCTTGATAAGGTTGGAGCACAGTCATCACTTCCAGTCAACTGACAAACCTACATCTCCGTCCCGCTTGTCTCCCCGTATACATTTCCATACCGTCTTCCAAAGAAACCACGATTCGGATCGTTTGAAATCATATGAAATTAAAGGATCACAACGCTTGGGGATGGGAATGGGGGAAAATTATTTAATTAATCTGGCCTCCTTCACTCCAGGTGCCTTGGGTTAATGCAGATGCTCTTTGCCGTGGCTTTGAGATTGCCATAAGTGTTCAATTACACATACTTAAAAAGGCACGGGTGAGGCCACACATTGCCCCGCGTTCAAGTTCAAGCCCTGATTAATTTCAGATTTATACTGTCATTTTGCTTCAACCCCTTCTAATTTCTCCTGATACTGGGAATCTGTTTGGAGTTGTACAGGACCTCCTCAACTTTTTCTAATTAGATGGACATGAATATAGTGGTACATGTCATTAACAGTGTATTGATGTGCACAGAGCACTGGGACCGTGACGGCTCCTGGAGACCAAGTGATCCGCAATGTTTTGAATATCAAGAGGCCACGTTCTTTAACTTGTGTCAAATTAAAGCATGCAAAATTATGCATTGGATCATCTGACTTGATCATTAATGCTCTTAATGTAACTGAGATTTCATCTCATTTGGTCATTTCATAAGGGCTGGTTAAGCATGATCTGCATTGGGGAGAAGTTTTATACATTTGGGTGCATACCTGTGGTTTCTGTAAATTGGTACATGGGCGATATTTGTTTCGGTGAGTCAAAATTATATTCATATTCTCCTCACATTTTGGCTCAGGAAATATAAACGATAATGACACTGTAGCTAGATTGTGCATATTTCTTCCATTATATAAAAACAGAATAAAATGTTTTGGACATATTAGAAACAAGGCCTACGTGGACGCTTGTTAGCCTAGCTTGCTAACGTTAGCGCTGGTTCCCACATGGATGCGTTTGCTACTTCTGCACACTTTCTGTTGGTTCTGTCCCACACTATAGTTAAGACCATATAGCTAACTAGCGTTAGCGGGCTCTCATTGTGTGATCGGGCGACGGCAAATTACCAGAATTTCAAAGCTCTAGCAACAGGTAGTCCTGTAACCTCAGTGCTCCGTATATTATACCAGGATTTGAGTCACAACATAAAGTAATGACTGAGTCACATAGACATTACATTACATTTCATTTAGCTGACGCTTTTATCCAAAGCGACATGTAGACATGTATGAAGTTCTCAAATCACAGATGTGACGGTCAACAATGCTGTCTGCCCACTGCCTTTGTGGCTGTAACAGACGTGATATTATGAAATATTTCTGGCGCCTGCCAACACAAATATTGGACAAATCAAATTGTATTTAATCAGTTAAAAGGTCCCCTTCTTAAAACACATAAATGAGTCAGTGTTTTTGCACTCCCACAAAGTCAATAGGTTTCTTTGAGAAACACATTTTAACGTTCTGTTCTAATAATATAAAATACGTCATTGCATTCCCTCCGCCCCCGCTTGGAATTTTTAAGACGTCAATTGTCTTTAAAAAAAGCGGTTGCTATCAAGTGGCTAGACTAGTCCGACTTGTCCACCTTCACCGTAACAGTCTACTTGCGCTCATGAGACTGTGGTGTGGTTAGTATATAGTAACGTTAGCTTTTTCCTTCTGTCCGCTCGCATTCATGCTTGATAAATCATAACAGTGCATGGTGCTCATTTGTGTTATTGTGTTACGCTTATTGTGTTATTGTGTTTGCCTCAGAGTTTATTTTCTTCAATAATCCAAAATCCAGTGGAAAGATCCCATTTGTTTTTTGTCAAGTAGAACCAGTGTGATGCTAACTTTTGGCCTATACAAATTACGTCACTGCTGTAGCACTCTAAAGGGGGTGCTATCACCGCGAATTAAAACATGTAATTTCTTCTTGGTAATTACAATTTTGACCAAATAAGTCAAAACAAGCATAGAATATATACATAGTGATTTCATCACAAGATTAAACTTTAATTTTAGTGTGACTTTCAACATTTGTGCATTTTATTTTTTTATTTTTTAAGTCGACCACAAGTTGTTTAAAATAGCCCTATTCGCATGCAAAGTATCTGACCGCCAAAGCTAAAATCAGAACCTACATGTATATCGGTTAAATTGACCTGCAATATCAGTGAAAATACCGAGCCATGTGAGTGTCCCCATATGTCAAAGGAGCGTCAACAAGTGAGCCTGATCATTGCTAAACGATCCAGCTTGTACACCAGAGGCCGTGTGTCCCCCTCTGGCCCACAGACAGGCCCCATCGGCTGGGCCTCCTCGACCTCCTCCTCCTCCTCCTTCTGCGCTGTGAAGCCACGGGGACGCGTGGTGCCTTTTGTCTGAGCAGTGTGGGGGGCCGCAGATGTCGTTCCCCAGAGACACAGCGGAGGTTAATGATCTCACAGCCCCTGCTAAAATAAATAAATCATTTCCAGTCAGGAGTCTGCATAAATCTCCACTCAAACGGCGATTTGCTGGAGCAAGCACCACCAGTTGCTAATGACTGTTTTTTTTTCTGTTTTTTCCCCCTTCCTTCCTTGATTGCCCGAGGGGATAGACTGTGACACAGATGAGTTCTTTCCCCTCACTCTCTCTACTCCCCTTCCCTCCCTCCACCTCTCTCTGTCTCTCTCTCTCTCTCACACACACACACACGCACACACACACACACATTTATGGCTATTCTAATTCACAGCGTGTTTTGTCAGGGGACATTAGCTGGCTGACAGGCGTCTAGTTTAGATGGGGGGTGCATTTGTAGTGACAGTGGTAGTTGTTTCTTGTTTCAGCTGAGCTGATATTAGGAGATGTGTGTGGGGGGGGGGGGTTCTGCTGCTGTCATGCACAACACAGTGTGGCGCAACACAACGCCTCGCTCAATCTCTGTCTCCTACCCTGCATGCACACTTTCTCCAAGTCAGTTTATGCAAAGCAGAGGCTTCTAATAGTAAAAGTTTGGGGGGGAGGAATTATTTTTATCATGTGTTATTGTGGTGTCATGCTTTCCCAAATGTACCATGATGCTTGTGTTTTTCAGTGGTATCACATCTAACATTATTCTTTAGTTATCTGAGACTTAGCTGAGAATTATAGGGATTTTTTTCAAGTTCAGTTGTTTTATTTAAACAATTCAAAATGTAGACTGTTTTGATTTGTTATAACCTTTCTGTTTTATGTAGAACAAAAATGATTAGGCCCCAATAGTTGGTTGATCGATTTGTCTCACCACAGAAAACTGCTCCGTTAATATATTCCTCTTTTCAGTCTTTTTTTTCTTCATTTCAAGCAAAAAAAAATTATGCTCTGCTTGCAGCTTCTTCAAAGTGAGGATTTGCTGCTGTACTCTTCTTTAAACCACTGTGAATTCAATGTCTTTGAGCTTCGAACTGCCTTTTGAACAAAACCAACTGTTTCAACCTTTCTACATTTTTTTGAAAAAAAAAAACCTCATTCATTAATCAACAAAAAAATTGTCACAACCCAACCTTTATCTCACAAAGTAACTAAATGCCTTCACGAAGCGACACCACTACATGTGGTACTGATGCTGTCGTCTATGCACGTATGTTAATTCTGAAGCTACACAGTTACAGGAGGTTACGACTGCTTGAACGACACGCAGCATGATGGCGCCTGCGTCACTAATTGGAGAACAGTCACCACTTGTGTGGCTTTAGCCGTTAGCTGCTTAAGTAGTGTCATCAATAGACGTGGCTCAGTAATCAATGAACCCATTTAGAGCTCATTAAGAGAGTCACACTCAAGTAGGAAAATATCACAATGTGAATTATGCGTCTTAATATAGCGTTTAAAACTAATACTAAGGAAGATGAAGCATTTTAAGGGTGTCCTAGTCATTAAATGAAAATGGTTAATTGGGTGACCATGTTAAGCTTATTTTAAACGCGTGGTGTGGAATCAGGACACTCGCTTACATTTTTGTCTTTAATACATCAGAGTTTGACAGAAATGCTTTGCACCCACACGGCACACCACCTCGACAAAAGGAGAAAAAAAACGCATGTATGGATCTTTATTTCAAGGTGAAAGAGAAGTCAAACACACTCTGGAATTATAGATCAAATCGTGACAATATTGACTGGTGAGGTTTAAAAAAAGGGGGGGAGAGAAGGAGCAAGCAACAACAAAATAAATAAATAAAGTCATTACCAGAGCTTAGAACAGAGGCACCCGATTTTCTCTTTTATCCTGCAACAACAAAAAGAAGAAGAGAGAGTAGGAAGAAATAACAAAAAAAAGAGAGCAAGAGAAAGAGAGAAAGAATTGCACAGAGGCTTTTCTTTTCTTTAAAATGCTGCATTAGGTCTTTTCCTGCAGTCAGTTTTCATAGTTCAAAGCTGGCAGTTCAATAAATAGCTGGAACTGGCACATCTCTGTTCTTGCAAAAAGAAATCAATGTTAATCCTATTACCGGCAGTTATCACCTAGCCCAGAGACGGTGGCAAGTAAGGAGAAGAAAAAAAAAGGAAAAAAAAGAGAAGAAAAAAACTGAGATGTCAAAGCGGGAAGGGGAGAGAGAGCGAGAGAAAGGGAGAGAGAGAGAGTCACCCTTCATTCACTTTCAAACACAGTTTTGATAATTTACTTCTGTAGAAGAAGAAGAAGAAGAAGAAGAAGAAGAAGAAGAAGGGTGGCGGGGGGATGGGGAGGGGGGTTGAGCTTCAGTTACTAGTGTGTGTGTGTGTGTGTGTGTGTGTGTGTGTGTGTGTGTGTGTGTGTGTGTGTGTGCTTGTACGCCTGTGGAGAGGGGCGGAGGTGGGGAGGGGGGTCCAGGGCTACTGATGTATTCGCACATAATGCTTGGATCAGACCCTGCTGCTGTAAGCAAGATGTTTGAGGCACAAAACATCATTTTTGAAAAATGTTCACACCGCTTAGCAATCCTCTTCCTGGAGCGCCCTGACATCTGGCCTTTCTCCTTCTCCCCTTCTCCCACTTCCAGTCCGTTCCTCTTTGCTTCCCAGTTGTTTTTGTGTGCATGGGGGGCGTCGATAAAAAAAATATAGCTGTGTCGGTGTTGTAACGTTAAAGAGAAGTCATTTCAAGATAACAAAAAAAAGGTCAGTCCAGCTTTAAATTAGAATGACTGGTTTTCAAATAGTGTTGCTGAGGCATTTTTCGTCCTCCCTTCAAACAGGAATGATGTCATCAAAGATATGGCTGCAACAAACTAACACGAATCTGCAGGATAGTTGCTCAAATAAAGGTTTAATCAATACAAAAATTGAAATTGGTGAAACGTACCCATCGCAACTTCTTGAATGCAGATGTTTTGTCCGAACGTCTGTCCAAAACCTACAGATATTCTATATTAACACAGAAAAACTGCCGATATTTACAATTAACAAGTTGGAATTGGGGAATTTTGCGGACTTCTTTTCTTGAATCCATTGTCAAAAAAGTTTCCAATTATTTTTCTTCAACGAAGTGATTATTCCAGTATTCATTTCAGCTCTTATCTCAGGCAAAAACTCATTTAAAGGCAACCAGAGAGATGTAAACTTACTCTAAATTCTCGTCTTCCAGCTTTTTATACGTGATTATTTTCTTCTACCTCTCCGGTGGTTAAATGTATGTTTGGGTTTTGGAAGGGGATGCAGCGATCCAACTTTTTCAGTCCCGTTACAGATACCTGCTGGGCTTTGGATCGGCCGATACTGGGATTATTCTTGTATGTGTAAGGAACCATCAGGCTTGACGTAAACATTGCTTCACTAAAACAAAGAGTAACAAATAAATACATACGCATACAATTATTGAATTGTTATTTATTGTTAAAATAATAAATTGTACACCATTAAAGGAACCGGAATACCAAGTGAAGTGTAATCTTTTCGGTCAAAACTTGAACTTGATTTAAACGTCCAGTATATAATTTAATTCCATTGTCACGATACCCGATCCAGCTATTTGAGTGAGTATCGGCCCGAAATCAGTATATCTCTAGCTTTGGACGGTTCTTCAGACCAAACAAGACTTGCTTAGACTTCACCAACAATGCATCGCTGATGGGAATGATCTTCAGCCGCGGCCCTGATGCTGAAACGGTTAGTCACTAAATCAACGTTCTGTTTTCGGACAAGACTATATTTTATGCCGACTTTCTACCGACCCATTTATTAACCAGCGATATCTCTTTTTATACACGCAAAAACTTCCTGGTTCCAGCTTTTCAACTGTGCTCATTTGATGTTTTTCATTGATACAGTAGTACACCTTTGGGTCTTGCACTGCTGGTGAGAACAAGAGATTTGAGCAAATTAAAACAAGCTTTTTCACTATCGTCTAACATTTAATTGACAAAATCAGCTAATCGATTAAATAGAGGAAATAATCTGCAGATGGATTGATAATGAAAGCAATCTTTAGTTGCAGCCCCTCTTGTTGAAAATCAATACCACAAAAGAAGATGCATGGCACTTCACAGGTTTGTATAAATTCATATGTTACGTGCAAATAAAACTCACACAAAACAAAACCCGCTGCCATTAAAAATCGCATTTCTCCAATGAACACACCAAAACCCTAGATTAGGCCTAATCACTGTCACCAGGAAGCAGAATCAGGCCCTCTCACTGGCGGATTAAGTCTTCTGTTGTTGTTGTCCTTATTGTTGTCGCTGAGAAATAATTACAGCTGAATCTCATCAAAGCCAATTCAACTCTTGGCAGGACTCTGCTCAGTTTTTCTTTCTTTTTTTCTCCTTTCTTTCAGCGAGAAACCTGAGTTTCTCCCTGCATGAAAGTGAAGATTAAAGTAGTTAAACACTCCCAGTGAACTGAGGGGGAAACTGAGGCGACGTCAACGGGCCCGGGGAACGGTCTCACTGCTTCTTTCAAATGCTCTTGTTCCAAAGAATGACAAAAAAATAAATAAGAAATGCATCCATCTGACACAGGTTTTTAACCTTGACTTGACTGACTTTGTGTGAATTTATTTCTGGCGCCACGTGAAAGCAAGTGACCCCATTCCAGGCCTCACCCCATTCTATATTCCTATAATAAATTAGATGGTGTGCAGGGGCTTTAACATGTAAAATAGTGGTGACATGCTAAATAATGAGGCGGGCCAGAATTATGTAGTGCTGGCGTGCAGACTCTGGGGTATTCCCAGGTCTCAGAGTCGCCCGGGCCTCCTCCTCGGCGTCTGCTGCTCTGAGGGAGCAGAGGGCTGAGCGAGGGGAGGGGGAGGGGGGGGTCTGAATATGAAAATGGAATTAATGTACCAACGCCCAAAGGTAGATTAGATCGTAGCAGACCTTTTGGCCACGCTTTCCTCTGTTTGGGACCAACAACAAAAAGAGGAAACGTTTTATTCATCATGGAAATTGGTGTTTTTATTACTCCCTGGTGGAATTTAAGATGTATTATGTTTCTTTTTTTTCTTCTTTTTTTTTGATGCAGTAGGTCATTTCAATACAGCACATTGGGGTGTAATGCCTCGATCATCTCTCTCGTGTTTGGGCAGTTCACATCGTGGTTTTGGGAGCGATCACGCGCACCCAGCAGTGAGTTACGATCGCGATAAAGACGCCGAGCGGTGCGAGAATTCTCGGCAGAATGTAATCATCTCACAATGACTTTGCCACTTTGGAAAACAGCAGCTGCTTCGACTATTATCATTGTTACTTTTGAATGCTGAGTATATGTGGTGCCGGGGTGTTGTGCAACCTTGAAGCCTCCGTGGTAAACTCCACTGTTTTATTGCCATTGTCGCAGCGGCAGACAGATTTACCAGGTTTAATGCGGCCGGTTTTAGTTTGCAACAAACATGCTTGTAAACCTGCTTTACAGCCCTCCCTTGGCTTTTGGTCCAGCGGTGGGGTGGGGGGGGATTAACCGCCGAGCACCGCCTGTCCTTCAGGTGACACGCACAGTGCAATCCAAACTCGTATACCGCACTTTATAGCCATCTCTCAGTACATACAAGAGTGACTGATGACTGATCTGTTAGCTCATTAGAAGATGTGGCGAAGCCATTTCTATCTCAAACACAAACGCCGGTGTTCTCTTAAAATCGTTGGGGTGATAAAGCCAGAGATGCTTTGGGATTCATAACAGGATGAGGAATGTCCTCTCGGTTTTCTTTTCACTTTTTCAATTTTTTTCCAGTTTTCCTGTCCACCGCAGACAGTCACTTTCATAATGGGTGATATGTTATTTATGCACGCCGGCTGGATTCCATTTTTAATGTTCTCCGAGGCCGTAAAAAAATAAAATAAATGAAAATAAAAACAGTGTGAAAACGGGAGTTATTGCAAAAACATTCCCGTTCTTTTCCGGAACGATTGTCAAACACCTGCGTCACGACAGCTTTTGTTCTGATGCTGCGAATTAGAAAGCCCGACCGTCTGAACTCTGGCATCAGCAAGTTGCATCAGATGAACGGCGTGATAAGAGGGCAATCAGTATTCAAGGGGCGACGTTATGAAGTGGCGGATCACTCAAAGCATTGGTTTGAGTTATGCGCGCTGATTGTCGCCCAGAATTTTGCACACTGTTTGAGGCTAAACACCCCAGTGTGTGGATCGTAAACTGCTCCTCTTGCGTGCCACTTGGAAGTGAGGGAGGCACCCCCCCTCAATAAACAACCCTGTCATTTTAAGTAAGCGTCGCCCTGCTTACCGGGCACCTTTCGCGCGTGAGCTGCACCTAATTTGGAAGCTTTTAAATCTCCCGCAAGTGTTGTTGTGAGAAATGCCTGGTTGCAAATGTCTTTTATTGAATGCTGACTCTGTGGTATTACAGGCTTGCAGATATGCCCGGTGTAATATGTCCCCATAGCTTTATCTTGTAATAGTAAAGTGTATTAATTTTCACCGGACTGGGGAAGTGTGTGAAGGGTTAGAATTGACTCTATTTGGGATTGGAGCCGACTTGCCACTGACTCCAAACATGGTGTTTTTCACGCAAGGGGCTGCAAAAGATGAAGCGGTTGGAGGAGTGGGGGGGCATGCTTTCAATTGGTAGATTTCTTAAGTAAGCCTAGCGGTTTATCACAATCCATCACAAGGAGTGGGATCTGGGTAATTAAGGACTTTTCCAGGAGTGGCATTCTCGAAATTGGGAGTTGAGAGTCCACATAGCATTGGATTTACCTATGAAGTTGTGCTTCACGCTAATTTACTGTATAATACGAGTGCCATTCGGTAGAGAGCTATTCTTGGTCACAGTAGCAGGCCGGTGTGTTTGTCATACATACTGCACAGCACAGACTGTTACTATGTGTTAAAGGGAGATGGCGTGACTTTATGCGAACTTTCAGTAAAAACTGAAAGGCTCTCGTAGCCGCGTACGTTTCACGCTGCTGAACGTAATTTGATTTGCACACAGAGAATTCCTATCTCGCACCTATTTTCGTGACCGACTCATGGACAGGTATAACGAGCCAATGAGAGTATGTTTTTTTTTTACACACAAACGCCTGCCAGCTGCGGTGACCTCGAGCAAAGTCAGCAGCCTTTAAAAAACATTTGGAAAAAAAACTGTCCCAAAAAAATATTTTCTGCTTTATGTTCAGGTTAATCATTGTATCATCTGCATATTGGGATAAATAAGTTCACTCCATCTACAAATCGTCCTTTGAAGGCGTTTAAAGTCGATCCTATAATCGAGCCGACTAAAGACTCCTCTATTTACTCAGATAAAAAACACCATACACTCTTCTCTCAGCTGTGAAGAAATGGCAAAATGGAGGGGAGCCGGTGGTCGCCCAAGTTTGTACAGCAGTGCTTTTCCCTGATAATGCCACACATTCGGGGATTCTGCTTTCAGTAGCCTTCGCACGAGTGCTCCAGTCTCACACGGCACTTAAGTGTGATTAATAAGGTGCAGTGTTGTGTGTGTGTAGGGGGGGGGGGGTTCAGGTGGTGGTGGGGGAGTTTTATGTCAAGATAAACGTGGAAATGACCTGGCAGTCGCCAGCTTTTTCCTTTCGGCAACCGCACAGTGCCTAGCTCGAGAGCAGGAGAGGCTGGGGTTTTTATCAAGCCGAGGGCTCAGACCACCAGAGGCTCTTGTGAAGGAAGGAAATTACCGGGTGCAAACATTCACAATACCCCCCTCCCTCCCTCCCTTCCTCCCTCGTCTCCCTCTTTTCCTTCTCTCTCTCTGACTTCCAGTCTCCTGTCCCTATGTTTATCAGGTTTTGGGGCACTGTATTTTGATGTCAATAAGCAATTTTTCTTGCCTGGTCTCCTGCCTGACCCCTTTAATCCATCAATATATTATTAGAGATAAAGTTTTGTGGACGCCTGCTGCAGTCACAAGATAAATGACATCTCTGAAGTCACGCATTAAAGACTAGATTAAGGCCTTGTGACTGTGTCTTCAGTGCTCATCTGTGCGCCTCTGTCCAACCTATCACACTAAGTGACAAGAAAGAAAAATAATGAACTGAGGCAGAAAAAGCAAAGAGATATTTCTTACACACACAACCGGCGTCTGTCTTCAGCCAGGATTAGGGCGCATTAGAGGCGCGCTGGAGAAGGGGAGAGATGCAGCAAGGCGAGCGTCACTGTTTGTGTATGTCTCGCCTGAAAGAAAGGGAATTTCAGCCCCCTGTCCCTTTTTTAAACTACAAGGAAGCAGACGTTTTGTTTGAAACAATGCACGCTTTGCTTTTTTTTAACCCAGCAGATAGAAAGATTTTAATATTAAAATTGTCCTTTTGAACCACATATATAAAACCCTTCGGTTACATTCAAACCATTATAAACTAAGGGTATATCTGTACATTATTTGAGTGGAACAAGGTTTGAACCTTATGTTTGATTTAAAAAAACACAGACTATTCCTATCATTATTCATATTTATTTGGATCTCTCCCTTGCCTTAAAATATTTGCCTCCCCACCGATATCTCAAAATAGTATTACCATCTAAAAGTGCATCAAGAATTTTAGACAATACTTTTAAATTGTAATTGTTGTTACGGAGACAGGGATTTTCCCATAGACACTAAATACCAAAATTCAAAGTGGAATTAGCAATTTGAGAACAACCCTTAATGTTCCTACAGCAGTTATTGCTTTTGTCAATAAATAAGCTAAATGGCACAGGTGAGGCTGCCGAAAGGTTTCAGCTATTGTACAATTCAATTCAAAATGTGTACATATAAAAGTGAGCCGATGTTAGCCTGATGTGTAGCTAAACTGATCACATTATGTTTGTTTGTGTTGTATGACTACTCAAAGAGGGGTTGTTTCCTCTTGGCAGGTATTCCAAACAGCACACCTTTTAAATAAGAAAGGTTAAGTTCTATTAAATACTATTTAATTTATATGAGGAAAACAAAGCCGTGATACAAAGGCAGGTTTTTTTGCCCTCTACACATGGCAAAGCCTGTATTGCGAAGCCATTTTTTAATTACTTTCTCATCTTTTAAATTCTATTTGTAAATCACATAACGAAGGAGTGAAATATTATATAAAATCTGGAATGATCAAAACTTAAAATACACCTAAACTAAAAACTAAAAGCCATCCCCTCTTTAGTGACCCTTTCTCACCTACAAATAATTTGTGTACAGTGCCTAAAACTAATATTACAGTAAGTGCTAATATATAAAGTAATACTTGGTTTGGCGGATTAGTTCCAGCTTGACGTCCACATGTCGGGAATCATTTGTATACAAACCTATTACCGCCTTTGAGCAGTTGTAGTTCCAACCACTAACTAAAGATTTTTGCAATTGCCAAATGAAGGAATATTACAACTCCTTTCATGCTGAACAGTCAGGTTCTTCAGCACTCGCTTTATGTGACAGCGTTCACCTCACATTTAGACCCCTAAAACCTCACACTAATAGACAGGATTACAGACGTGAAATGACATTTTTATAGCTTAAACTCCTGACTACCTGGACTAGCAGATATTAAACGCATATCTGGTAGCACTTAGTGTTAAGTGGGACCAAGTGCTTATTAAGTTTCTGATGCTCTAAGTCTGCGTCTGTTCCGGCCTGGGCTGATACGGGTTGCTAGGCCACAGTAAATGAACGATGGTGGATTTGCGCTGGACTTAGACCCGGTTATCAGCGGCTCTCAGTTAATACGCCGCCGCGGTGACATTGTCGCGACGGTGCAACGATGGACAATATTTGAATTTCCCATTAAGCTCCCCCTGCCGCTTGTGTTTTCATGTGGAACGCTCTCACCTGACTAGCCACTTTCCGCCTCTGCAGAGACACGGCTATATCCTCCCTCAAACGTTTCATTCGAAAAAGAGAAGGCCATTGAGGGAGCACTGGATATCGCCCGTTTTTCACCTTCACATACACGTGCGAACCCTCCAATGTCTACCCCGTGAACTTGTCAACATGCACTCCTCAGAGGCTGCATCCTTTCAAGGGGCAACTATAAATAGGGTGAGGGCACAGCGCGTTCTGTGTTTGTTCTGTATAGACATTCATCAGAAAAATTTGTCTTCCAAAATCAATTAAATCCTTTTCACACAAGGTTGAGATAAAAGATAAGGCAGTGAAAGCAGATATGAAGCAGATGAACCCTTCTAATTCAAAGCAGCACATTCATTTGGCTGGCTTTTAGAGACAAAATACCCAAGGTCTTTCTGTTATGGCCAATTATATTAGATCTTCCTCATTCTTCGCATTTATCTTGACTTCTAAGGTGAGGTTTGTGGTAACTGAAGCTGCCGTCCACGCTCTCTCATCGGGCCCTTAGATTCTTCCTTTGGACTGAACTATCTATTGACACTTATTTAATTTCAGGCGATTCATAAATTCTATCTACAAATTAATTTCCTTTTAACACAATTATTGCATTTTGAAGGTTCATCTTCTCTTAATTCAGAGTGATCCTGAACCTCATCTCTTGTTCGAGTTGAATATGACTAATGCTCTGTGTTAATGTGGCCAAATGTCACTCTATTGAACGACTTGTGCCTTTTCTGCACGACACAGTTCCCTTTTAGTCTTTGCACTTTCTTTGCAACATTTAGCGCAGTCACTGAAATAATTGCAACTTTTTTTTTTTTAAGATAATGTTACGGATTTACTTTTACTTTTTGTGTGTATTTGGATAAAGGTTTTTTGGGGGGATTTAATAACCGGTAACAAGAAAGTCAACCATCACCTTGATCAGAGGCCGGAGGAGAAGTAATGTGAAGCTTGTTCTTAACAAACATTTTACTTTGTTGACCCCTTTCTGTTTCAAATGAAATTTAAGAAGTCTGTATTCCAATGCAAAAAAAATGGCAGCAAAGTCATCCTCAGCCAAACTGTTGTTACTCAGCCGATCTGATTCAGTGTTAGTCAAAATACTGAAGTTCTCTGTTCCTAAGGTGTGTTTCTAGTTATTTGCATATTTGTATTGATTCTATAACAGCTGGATGGTGGTCTTTAAAGGCACACAGAGTGAGGAAGATCAGATCCCCTGAGATCATTTTGTATTGATTATATCAGCTATTGCAATTTGAAAAACATGCCCTCTCAAAAGAATAATTATAGACAATGTCATATCTTGTCAAGAAATAAGTGAATTGTATTGCTACGATATGTAGCACTGATCATGCCGTTTCCTGATAGTGGCAACAATTAAAGCTGATCAATATCCAGTCAAAAATGTCATAATTAACATGGTTGGAGACCAGCTCCACCTGTCTTAGTTGACGATGCAAAAACCGTTCCAGTGAACTAGCAGCTTTGCACAACATGTATTTTAATGCATCAAAGCGCAACTGAAAGTCTTATGCTCAGTATTATTCCTTAAATGTAATAACAAAGTTATCAAAGTTCTTGGCAAATACATCTAGCACTAATGGATATTTTTTATAAGTTTATGAAATTAATATTTGTAATTTTAAAGGTGAAACACTTAAACACACAGTTTGATCGTCTGTGTCTGTAGTTCTCTTCAAGTTCTTTTAGCACCTTTATTGTTTTGGTCTTTGGTCTTTTTTTTTACTCAAGCGCTGGTGGAGACCAAAATATAGCTAAAAGAGGGAATATTAGACTTGTATTTGAATGTTGCTCTGTGACTGCTGCATGTGTCGTACTGTATATTAATGTAAGTTAAAGCAAAGTAATTAAGTATTTCTTCTGAATGCCAGACCATATCAGCCCATTATTCCGAACCCTCAACAGTCAAAAAATTTGACCGAAAGCCCATTTTTCGGCATGAGGACTGAGATTAGGGTTTGAATATCTGGGTAAATCAACTAGAGAGACAGAATAGGGCGGGTCATGCATTCATATTGGTAGGAAAAAATATGTATTTAAACTGGGATGGTTCATGCAATATTTTGCGTAATAATAAGCCAGAGTCTGATTTTCAGAGCAACGGGCCTTTGGAACAATCTTTGGAAAACTATTTTGGAGTTGGAGGATTGGGGTTTCTAAAGAATGGGCCGTCGGAACAATGGCACGTGTAAGCTAGTCCATCTGAGCTAAAGTAACCAGCAAACCAGCTAGCTTGACTCATTTAGCTCACTTGTCAAACTACTGCTGTCAAAAACTATAACCTTTGACAGTTCAGTAGATGTTACCAACACGCTCCTCCACATTATAACTCCACTTTTGGTTGTCAAAGAGTTCTTCTAGCAAAGTTACTTTTTTCACAGGCCTGTAGTTCTTCAATAGTCAGCAGAATGCTGACATGCGCAGTTGTCTCAGCAAATAGCTCCTGACGTCCTAAGCCGATGTTTCCCATTCTTTTACTGTTCCGCTCACTGACATTTATTATTATGAAGCCCTTGCGGTGGAACTTTCCTTCACCGGCTCATGAGTACTTCATTATATGCCCTCTTTTTCTATCCCAGCATTTTTTTTTTTTTTAAAGGGGTGGCTTGTTGGTTGTGGGGAGTTACTCCATTTTTAACAAATGAATGTGATGACACTTTAATAGCTGGGTGTTCTCAGGCATAGACGTACAATGGCTGCTCATTGAGTGTGGTGGGCTGGGGCCGGTGGCATTGTGAGTTATGTGTCGTCCCCCCCCCAAAAAATAGATGTGTAGATAGACCTTTCTGAGCATGCTGAGTGTTTATCTACACTGCAGGCGCCCCCGCATGATGGATCTGTGGTGATCAGTTAAAACCACACTGATGATAAACTAATGAATCAAGGCCCGCATTAATCACATCGCAGCCCGCACAGAAAGACGGATGGAGATGCAAAAGTTCCGTGCTAATGATGAACTGCTAACAATTTGGTGGCGACCAAGGAGCGAGGGGGAAATTACACACCGTGGGTTTCATGCATAATCTTGGAAGATATTAATATATCAGGCCCCGCCCTCTCCCCCTTGCTCGATGTTGCTGCCTTTTAGAAGCATAATCAAATTTCATTACCGGCCAAACCGACATGATTAAACAGAACAAGGGCCGACTTCAGAGCCTCGCCACTGCGGCACACGTCGGCTGCCACTCAGAGACGGTCTCCACCCCCTTCATCATTCACAACCCCCCCTCCCCTGCCCTTAAACTCTCACCCCACCCCTTTGGCCCCCAGCATAGGCCCACACAGATCCAAATCAGCATTTCCTGACCGGCCTCTCACATCTTTGACCAGGCGCTCGCTCTCGCTCGTGCCTTTATCTGTCAGTCATGTGAGTCCCCGAGGAGCGGCTCGTCTGGAGAACCCGCCTTTGCCGACGGCCTCCTGTGAAAACCCTCAGCGGATGGCTGGGCTTCTCTTGGGGCGGGATACCGCCTGTCTGTTCAAAGACAACGGTCGCCCAGTGAATACCTGCCTTGCATCATCATGTCTTACATGATAAAATACCACGATGCACGATGAAATATTATGTAGCACCGTATAAAAAAAGAAGAGGTGACATTAAATATTAAAACTGAGATTCTTTCCCCATGAATACGTCTCATGTAAGAGCATGATCCATGCCATGTAGCATTAGGTGCGATAAGCCCGTGAGACTCTTGATCAGCGCCTCGCAGTGAATTCTAGTTTCTGATGTTAAACTCTCTGCGTTTTTAGAGCTTCCTCTCCTTTCGCAGCGGTTGTCCTGCGATGCCACAATTAATTCCTGTTTGTCTGGATAAGAGCAAGAAGCTCCCGTGCTAGATTCCACCCTCTTCTCTCGCTCTGCTGACCCCCGCTAGTTGCCCCGTAATCTCGCCCATCACACTCAAGGCTCGCTGCTCGCGACCCGTTTTCTTTTCTCCCGCCTCACTTTTTTTTTGTGTGTTTGTTTTGTTTTTATTTATTCATTAACTCAACGCAGGATCACATTTCACACCCTCCTGTGAACGTGTGTGATGTGGAATGAAAGGGATATAATATATATATATATTTTTTTGTATCTGTCATTTTTCTTTCTATCTCCCATATGACTTCTTAATCCATCTGAATGCATAGAAGATAATGTTTTGGGCGAAATAACATAAGAGGAAAGATAGACTCCCAAGGACCAATATCTTTATTGCTTGGAGGATAAACGGATTATGTCAGCCATTTTCTGCTGCTGACAGCTTTTCTTATTAACCGATTTTATTTTTAATCTGCCAAGGAAGAAATGCGGTTTTATGTCACAATAAAACGCTGGTCACATCTAATGCTGCCCTCAAACAAACAGATTTCTCAAAGCCTTGCTGGGGAAATTTGAAATAACTTTAAAGAGGGGTTTTGGGGGTGGGGAGGAGGAGGGGGAAGGGGTGGTGTAAAGAAGGGGCAGGGGGGGTGGGGGGGGTCTTCATCCACAAGCTTGTTCGATTGAGGAGTAAAATATTCTTAAAGTCTTCACAGTTGTATTCTTCTTTTAAACATTTATTTCTTTATTTTGTTGATCTCCGTAGAAGAAGAAAAAGGGCTTCCATCATCATGACAAAATGGCTCGTGTGTGGGCCGTCCATTCATGCGGCTTGCATTGTGCTAATACAAACAACGCTGCGCGTGCTTCACTTACACCAATAAGCTGTGTGTAAGAAGAGCAGCTTCCAATAAAAAATAAAAAAAAACCTGGACAGCCTGATTACTTTTTTATTTATTTCTCTACCGTCACTAAAAATCACACCCACTATCTCAGGTGTGTCCTGCTTCGCCTCTTCCCCTCGCTTAAGTGTGTGTGTGTGTGTGTGTGTGTGTGTGTGTGTGTGCGGGAGATTCTGGGGATCATCTAAAATGAAACCATTTTGGGCCAGATTTATATATGGAGGGGTGTCGGGCGTGTGGTGCCAGGGAGCTATCATTAACCCCAGGGCTTTAGCGCTCCCTGCTCTCTCATTTCATGCTCGTGATCTGAGGGTGTGAATTAGCCATTGCCCCGGGCAACCCAACTTAGTTACCGGCTGGACAACATGAAAGCAATACACAGAGCTGCATAAAGAATCCTCTCAAAGCCCCCCCTCCCCCGCCTCCACACCCTACATCCCTACCTTCTCCTGAGGGACCGGGTGGGGGGATACCCGTGTCATGTCTATAATGGACAAGTGGCAGGTTTCACCTTTGCCTGTGCTGGCGGAGCTTAGAGTTGAAAAAAATAAAAAATTCAGATTTACTCGGTGATGTTCACATACATTAAAGCTTACAGTAAGTCGGCGAGGACGAGCAAAGCAGCGCAATGCTGACACGATGGGAAAATAAATGCATTCACGGCTCTTGAAAACATCATGATACGTAAATTGTTGTCGAGCGAGAGGAGCGTCGTTCTTAATTCTTTTTTTTACAAACACAGAGAAATTTGTTCTTAATTGTGATGATTTTTCTTGTGCAGACAACAGATTTCCACTTCCTGTAAGCTCCAGAAATGCAGGAAAAATATCACAACAATATTCAGACAGATTTGATCAAGACGTGATGTATTTTTACAGCCATATATATATATATATATACACCTATATTCACTTAACCTGTGTGACCATAAAGCAAATGCAATACTATATTCTGTGAGTCTGTATTTTTGTGAAAGTATTGCAGGATTTTAAATGGATTTGGTTTGTATACACACTGTACCAGCTGATGGAATAACAACACTGTGCATTCAGGGAGGGATGATTGAGCTCGATACTGTGTGTGTGTGTGTGTGTGTGTGTGTGTGTGTGTGTGTGTGTGTGTGTTGCTGCCGCTGCTGGAGTAATACTGACATCAGTGCAGATATGGAGGCAGACACCTGAATCAAGTCGCATGTCATTAAGGGATCCAAATTCCTCACAAATACCCATGACTCCATGCTGACACACTGTGTCACAGGCAACAGTTCCCCTTCAGAAGGAGCAATATCGACTCCCGCTTAAAATGTTCATTGGAATCTCGCACATTTACGGAGGCCCCAAAAAATAAATAAAATAAAGGTATAGCGTCCAAACGGGGAAGATACCTGCACACTGAAAACACCGTTCAAACCTCGCTCGCCAACTTTCCGTTCCCATTCCCTCCTCTTGGTGCTTGGTGAAAAGTTGCTTGGTGAAAAAAAAAATATGTAAAAGAGCACAAACATGCACCATGATGTTTTAGTCATTTGATGTCATTAACTTTGACTCTGAGCCGCCGATGGCAGCAGTAAATCCCCGTGTGCCTTGCCGAGCTGCAGCGCTGCCACATGCCTCCTCTGTGCTCGTGGCAGCAGCTCTGACGTCTCCTCCAGCCACACTGGGGCGCTGCTTTTTGAGGCAGAGCCCCAGTGTGGCCTGACATGCAGATCAGGGTGTGTGTGTGTGTGTGTGTGTGTGTGTGTGTGTGTGTGTGTGTGTGTGTGTGTGTGTGTGTGTGTGTGTGGCATAAACATGTGTCATTCTCTCCTCATAAAAACATAATTTCAGTGATATTTTGTTACAATCCTGTGCTTCTAGTTTCTCAGATATGAATATTTTGTCCTCTCTGATATTGCATATAATGATTTTGGGATTTGGATTGTTGGTTGGAGAAGACAACATGTTTGAATGTGTTCATTTGGGTTTGGGTGAATTGGAATGGCCATTTTTCTTTACAATTTATTGTCTTTAATTGACTTCATCAATTATGTCTCTAATGGGTTCATAACCCCAGTTCATCGTGTTATAGCTGTGATGGATATGCACGATTTTCTGACGTTTCGTCAAATTAAATGGTTAATTAATGAAGATTATAATCAGCAGACTAATCGACAGATAACATAATCGTTAGTCCTACAGAGCTGGAATAATACCGACATGCCCCCAACAACTTTATTTAGGAAAATACGATATGTGAGGAACACAACTGTGAGACAAAGTAACACAACTAGTTGAGTAGAGCGGTGGAATGGATAAAATATTTAATAAATAAAAGTAATGGATAAATACTTGGATAAATGGATAAATTGCAGACCCAACCAAACCTTTTGACGAAAATAAAAAAAGACGCCTAGCATGGACAATTCCAGGAACACTATGCCTTGTCTGAAATAAATCCACTTTCACATGATTAATAGTGTTTAACGAAACCCAATTCAAAAGAACACATGACCGGTGGGCTTCGATGAAGAGGTACTTGATCTGAGAATGGGGGACAAAAGCAGCTCGGAACCACTTCTCCACAATACCAGGGCCACAGGATCCGGTAATGGAGGGACTATATTTGATGATGTTGTACTTTAGTGGTGCAAATGTTTCAGCAAATATACAATGTTTCAAATCTAGTACAACCAATCCATATAGAGCCAACAATGGGCTTTTTGGACCCAGTTGGTGATCTGTCCTCGGATCTGATCCACATACTGCAAATATTCTTAAAAAATGAGAATATACAGTATATATATATTTATATATATATACTTTTTAATTATAATTCCCTATGTATGCCATATTTATATTTTGACATGGTGCCATTTTTCCACTTGGCTGTTTGTTGAAGCGGCGCTTGTTGAAAACCGTTTCGCCGATGACGATCAGTCTTATCTGCAGAAAGGAAAGCAGCGGAGGAAACATTCCGAGAATTAGTGGGGATAGATTCCTCCCCTATCATTAATAACAATCCTCCTCATTTTCTCTTCAGACTTTCAGATGTTTGCATATCATTTGTGTTTTTAATTGGTGAAGTTTGATTAAACCCAGCCCCTAGTGTTACATGGCATTAGGCGCCGCCATATGTTTAGTTGTGTGCAGATACCCATTTCCATAATCATTTCGCCTGTTTAAGACGTTCGTCTATTTGCCGCGCGGCTTTGATTGCATCTGCCTCAACTTAAACGATGCCTCGCGAGTTTCCCCCGGTTCATCGCTGTGACCTTTAATCTACCACTTACAGAATGCTCCCATCTATCATGGTTGTCACTTTGAAATTCCTAATCTCGTCTGAAAAGTCTTTACAAGTGCGGCCGGATTACTCTGTGATAATTAATCATATTCAAATGCATGAAAACAAATTTTGTTTACGTGTTTGCGCTTCACCTAAAATGAGAGAAACGAAGGGAGGAGTGTGCAAGCCCTGCGAGTTAGGTGAGTGGTGCATTTGCATAACATTTAGTTTAAAGAAGCCGGCAGAGAATGATTTGTTTCGAGCCTGTACGCCCTTCATTTTTTATTCAAGACATATTCAGATCACAGCATTTTATTTAATTTATTATATTTCTTACAGGCAAAGTCATTCATTTGACAGGTTTGTGTTCATTTAAGAAGCAAACTCACGTCGACAAATCCCAGCAATGATTTCTCGTGCATTTAGACGGGCTGAATGCGAAATGGTACTCTTCAGTGTTGCACCAAAGGCGGGCAAAGTTAATCTGCTTTATCACCCGAGCAACAGGGGGCAGTTTTTTGTTTCATAACTTGCAGATTTGTTGAGTCGAGTCAAACATGAAACTCGTTTTTTGTGCAACGCGACTAATCCTTGTGTGCTTTTGGAGTAATTACACTTCTGCCTTGATTTCCTGCATTTCAGTAGGTCATAATAAAGGCTGACACTGAACCGCTACAGTCGACGTCCCAACTATACTCCATTTCAAGTTGAAGGCTATTGTCATTCCTCTACAGCTGGTGCAAAAAGCAAGAAGGAAATATAGTGCCCCCCAGGGCCAAAGTGCAATACATAAAAAAAGGGGAAACAATACAGTGCTGTATGTGCACTGGCTACTTAACATAAAACATAAAGCTTTTATTGTACATTCTCATGTTACAACTTGCGTCTCAATCTGATGCCATTGGGCCCAAAAAGGCTTTTTCCCATAGACTTACATTGGAAACGAGATATCAGTCAGTGCATCTTTTTTTAATGAAGGAAACCAGTTTCAGTACCAGCACTTAATGAAGTGATTAGGTCCTAAAAGCTGTAAAATGCAAACCTTCAGAAAAGTTTAATAAATTCAACTGAGTTCATTATTTACAATACTCAATATTATTATTACAATAATGTTAAAGCCAGTCAATCAAGTTTCCAAAGTCTGATAGTGCTGTTTTTATGACGTGACAGACAAATTCACCTTCAGCATGGCTTTCTTTTATTATGAAATACAGTAATACAGCTACCATAGTTAGGCTGTTTTCAAGCTCGTCGTTATTCAGTGTTAAACATATCTACCAATACATTCTTCACAATATAAATCCACCCTCATTTTGTTATATGAAAGCAACATATGAAAGCAACAAAGGTCAGCTCAGACAGTCTCAGCTGGGCTCCAGCCCCCATTTTTCCCTTTGCTCTCCTCGGTAGAAGAACTTCTGTGTCGGGGGAAGATGATGCGACACCAATGTTTGATAAATTGTCTGGATTGTGCCCACATGCTGTCCACACCTCACTGAGATCTGAACTCAATGTGAGCAAGATCAGATCTTGGGGCTTACAGACGTGACAAAAGTTGCATTGAAAAGACAACTGAAACCATGGCCTTATGCTTTCCAAGGTATCATGAAGACCTAAAAAAACCTGTTGAAGCCTTCACACAGTGCAGTCGTGCAGTATACAGACATACTATGTGTACAGTACTTATACTTCATTATTGATAACCTAAATAACTATTACAGATGCATGTGTTTACGTGTTGACTCACTTATTTCTACAGGTGTGACAAAAGATGTTCTAAAAGAGGAAGAAGGCCCTCTCAGGCTGCATATGTACAGAGCCCAGAGAACTTGTTATATATTATTTTTTCTATTTATTGTGGTGCTGCTCTTGAATCCAGACTTTTCAGGCTGTCAGGGTAAACAGTCCGATATCACGAGATACACTGCAGAAGAATTGTCAACTATTAAAACTGCACGTATGAAGACTCGTAGAATTTCAACTGTGTTATCATGTCTGCCATATCATAGTCTGGTTTTATGCCAGCTTCCAGCTATGGATGCTTCACAGGAGGACTTAAAGTTATTGACAACTACATCAAT
This sequence comes from Myoxocephalus aenaeus, assembly GCA_038501785.1. Classification (NCBI taxonomy): domain Eukaryota; kingdom Metazoa; phylum Chordata; class Actinopteri; order Perciformes; family Cottidae; genus Myoxocephalus; species Myoxocephalus aenaeus. Next base: position 4,274,646 of record JBAMJR010000011.1, read on the forward strand.
AAACACTTAAAAAGACTCTCTTCCTTCTACTTTTGTAGACAGTGTGCAGGCTTTTTTCCCCCTATCCTATGTTACAGCTTATAGTAGAAGGCAGGCTTGAATGTGTCAAAAAATAGAGAAACCAACAGATTTCCCATGCAACCAGCAGATTTATTATTGTTCAGGTAAACTGTCATAATGAGAAAATAGGGCCGAAATCTGTTCCAACCTCCAATGAAAGAGGATTGATATCTTTGCAGGCTATGTGTGCTGTGGACGCTCCTAAAGGGGGATTTCTTTTAGCAGAAGTGAGTCCTGGTTATGTTTTCTCTTTGAAAACGACACATTCTTTCCAAAGAGGAAAGAAAAAAACATTTCACTTTTCAATTACCCCCAGCTCCTTCACCTCTCTCGTCCTCCCCAAGTCTCGTTTCCAAGGAGAGAGAGAAAAAGAGAAGAGATGCTTTTCACTTGCGTGGCAGCATCCCTCCCTCTCATTCTTCTCCTATCATTCCGGCTACCACTTTTATGCATGAAACAGAGAGGAAGATTGAAAGCATTCAACGGCCATTCAGACAATGAAGAAAGGAGATCCTCAGAGCTTTATTAGATATGAAGATCTACAATAAAAATCAATTTCTGGCCTCTTTATGCAGTTTAAATGACAAAGCCTCAACCCATTCAGCCATTGTGTGCAGGAAAGTAATTCTGCAGCCCTGGACGAGACAAGAGCGCCACATACTTTCTGACCTGCGATTGCAGATTCTAATATGATACAGACCTACTGAGATAATAGGAGGCACTTAATATCATCTGTTGAGAAGAAGAAAAAAAGTTATCTCATATCTTTTGGTAGATAGAATGATAGCGGATGAGGTTTAAACCGTTTCATGGACGGAATACTAAACAGGCTGAGATGGACAGCTGAGCTTTTCACTCTCCTCAGTGCTCTCAATACGTATACAATCCTTATACGCAAGTGGGTGGTTAAATAGTCCAATTAGAAATGGTTAGACATGAGGAACGGTCATTTTTATTCAGACACTGGAGAGATAAAACACATATTATTATTCACAGGAATGTGTTCTGATATTACTTTATGGTATAATAATAAGATTTAAATATCAACATTGATTTCATGAAAGAAGGATTTGCAGGAATGCTTTTCATTTGGAGCCACTCGAAACTATTTAATTAACTAACAACCTGACAAGGTTAAAAACTCCAGCAGCACTTGTAGGAACGTTTTAAATGGATAAACATGAGAGAAAAAAATGACATTCACACATTGATGAGCCCAACGTATCCCCAGACAACGGTTTGTCTGAAATCTTACGATAAGTTGTTATTTTCCGTGCATTTCCCCTTTAATGTCCGGTAACATGAGCGCCAATCGGTGCTTCTCTGGAACCCCCTGAGGTGTTTAGGCAACAGAAGTACTGAGGAGGAAAATATTGTTGTTTGGTTTAAAATATCTACGGAAGTGGTGTTGCTTAAGTACAGAAGCTACTAAACACATACAGCAGGTAATCATTTTGGTTCCAGTCATTACAGAAGTGGCGTTACTTAAGAACGGGAGTTTTGTGAAGGTTTGACTTGATATAACTGCTGAAGTGACGTTACGTAAGTACGGAAGTTACGAGACATTTAAGTCAGTGTTGACTTCTGGGTTTCGCACAGGACTTTCCTGAGCGAAAGTTTGGTGTTTTTAGCCACAGACTCTTTACACAAGTGACCTGGCCTGGTTCATGATGACGTAGACGATATACGAATTGATTATGTGAGTATATCAATTATAGTGCGTTACTTTTCGCAAGTATAGCTACGAACTGTATAATATATTCCATAATTTAATGTGTATGATTGATTATCGATTAATTATTTTTTTGTTTTATGGTGACCCTGGTGAAGTCCAGAAGATAAAAAGCGTTCCTCTTATAATGTATTTTTATATATAACGTTAGCACTACAAGAGTTGTTTGACTTTTGACCTTTTCGGACTATTTCCTTTCTTTATGCATCCACATCTGCTTCTGACCAGTAAAAGTTGGTCAACATAATCAATTTTTGGGGCATTTACAGACAATGTATTCAAGGACACTGAAGTAGTCAGTGTTTTTATACGTCGGTATTTCTCAGCATTTGTCTCCATCTTCTCTACCTAAACATGAGGTTGAACACATGAACAGAATACAGTAAAACAAATATATAAATAACTGAGCCTCTGTAGACTTTAAATGTCTCAGTGTTGTACCAGCATGAACTGTTTACCACCGAACCCCTCGTGTGGAAAGGATGATCAACAGGATGAACAGTGAGACGTCCAATCATTCCCCTCCATCTCAGATGTTAGGCCTCGCTATGTTTTAAGAGATCCGCGCCGAGGTGAATCCTCTTATCAGCTGTTAGATAACGTTTAATAAGAACAGTGATTTAATAGGGGGGGCAGCCAGGGCTGCAGTAGCACACAGGTCATGCGTGTGAATTGAAGATGAAATTACAGTCAAGGCTGAGCTGCAGAAATGTCCAGAGAAAGGTGTCTGCAGGAAACCGGATGAGCTTTTCAGATTAAAACGTGTGTTGCTTTTCTCCTCTCACAGATGTAAGTGATGATAATAATAATTATTATCATTTCCCAAAATGATTCTATAGGGGACCCATCTTATTCATTTAATCCTTCTATTCGTGTATTTCTGCACTATGGTATGTGAACCCAGCAAAGCATCACAGCTGTCCTCTCCACGTCGTGGTTGATGAGTTGTTGTGTCAAAACCTTCCCACACACAAGACCTGAACTCCGCTGGTCCTCTGTTTTCAAGACAAACTCTCGCAATCGATGACATGTGATGGAGCAAACTCAACAAGATAAATGATCCATGTTGCCGTAATGAAAAGGACAATTTTTTTCTTTTTCCCCCCTCTGATGGAGACATGGATGAATTGGATGAGTGTGCCACATCTCCAGGGGCAAGGAGATAAATATTATGCCTGACTTCTCCTCCGCCATGTCTGGTTACCAGCCGAAAAAAGCAATTGTTTCACCCCGCCGTCTTGACTGCAAGACATGTGCTATTTCAAATTAAACCTTCAAGGTCCCAAAGTCATTTATTTCCGTCCGAACGGGCCGGCAGAACGGGATTCTGAGGAACAACAATAAATTCACTGCGGATGTAAGGAATCACAATAAATTCTCAATGTCTTAGCGGCGAGTGTTGTTTTGCTCGTGAAGCAGAAGAATATCCAGGACGAGGCGCTCCATTCAAGGCCTTAAAGTGTGGAACTAATCTCCCTAAAAGGACTACTATTTGGCTCCATTGTTTTCCGTTCAGCCGACCCCAAGTGTTATACAGTGTCCACAGGGAAAGTCATTGAATGTGAGTAGCCCTCTCCACCTCCGATACTACGAGAGCGTAAATGGATCCTGATTTGCCGATAGCTCGGAGAAGCCTCCTTAAGTGTTTGCAAAGTGTGGACCTTGAGAAGAACGGCTTTGCCCCCCAAAAAAAAGAAAAAGAAGAAAGAAAGCCTCTTGTGGCCCCAGAGACCGCAGCACAGTACTCAGTGAAAACAAAGATGTTATAAGCTAGCTTAGCTATTATCGCGCCTTTGCACTACATCTCCCCTGATGCCGCATTCAAATCAGTCTCTATTTATTTGGGGAAGGGAGGGGGGTTATTTATGTATTACCACATTTTCCTCCTCTTTTTACGAGGCAAAAAAGTGACTAAAAGGATTATTTGTGGAATAACTGAAATGATTAGCAATGCTTGTGCTTCTTCAAGAGTTGCATTTTCCTTTCAAATTCCAGTGTTAGCATTGGTGTGCTGTAATGTAGGTGAGAGGCACAAAGGGTTGGGAGTCTATGAAATTGACAAAAAGGAGAGGAGACGGGGGGACAACAGGACATCAATCCCAGACGGGCTTTATAATAAATGAGGAGAAGCAAAAATAACTAATAATGTTCTGTACAAGCATGGAAGAAATACTCATTTCACACTACTTAGTGTATTATCCTGAAGACACATTTAATTTGAAGTTTATTCTTACACATTCAATGCATTAGAACACAAACTTTCCAACAACGAGAATGAACATTTTGAATATTGACAGTTCACCCCAAAATCAAAAATCCATATTTTTCTCTTCCCTGTAGTGCTTTTCTATCAGCCTAGGTTTGGAGATATCGGCCGTAGAGACGAAAATGTACGGCACTTTATGGCTTGGGACACTCAAAGCGAAAGTAAAACTCAACAGCAATGTCTCCGTCCAGAAACTATGACCCGGTTGCTCAAGATAATCCACAGACCTTGTTGTGAGCTGTTTCCTGTGTGAGGGACTATTTTCTTGAAACCAATCACCACCAGCTCACACTATGTAGACATTCGTGGCGCCCTTCACGGCTGAGATGTAACGCTAGCTTAGCATTCATGGAACCAGGTCGTGGACACAACGTTGACATTTCATCACTTTTGATATGGCGAGTTTGTTAAAAAGCAGTAGTTACACAGCACCATTAATCCTATTTGGGCTTGTTTTTCTGGCAACCTGATGAATGTCAGATCAATATTCACTCTTCTTTAACGCTGTCTTTGGTCTCAACTCTCTGTTTGCTATCTGTGTCTGTATATACAATCAAATCAACACATCGACTATTCCCCATGACTAGACAAGGGTGTACGTCATCCTTAAAAATAATGTAACCTTAAAGTTATCAACTTCTGTATGTGAGGAACACGAAACAGCGTGGCGCATGTCCAGTAAGGTCAGCCGGTTAAGTCTGAATCGCAGTTGGAGGGGTTTTATGACTCACTTTCACTCCCTCGCTAATTGGTGTGGGAGGGCACTTCATTTGGCGGACCCCTAACGTGCAAACAGAGAGGAAGTGTGTAGGGTGAAGGTGTCGGGGCCGGATTGGAATGGGGCCTGAGTTTGTGACGTCAGGGGAAGTATCACATACATACATGTCCTTAATTGATCTGGCTGTTTCAATCAAAGTGTAAATAAACATTCAGCAAATCAATATATTGACAATGCAACGCCATACACTGCTCATATTTATCTCAGAGACATAAGGCTCTCTCACAGTGCTTGAGATGAATGAAATAAAAAGTCAGTCCCAGTTTACTTTGCTACCAGTTAGCATCTGCTTTCCAATTACATCAGCAATGTTTTCTCAAACTGTCTACTCAATGCGTCACAATCGCGAGACTGTGACGACTCCCTGAAGAGAGCGGCCACCTGTCGTCGCGTTTATACAAATAACACTTTGATAGAATGATGAATAGTGCGGTATAATTGCAGATGAAAGATTTGAAAAAGTGCCTGAATGTTGAGATAAAGTGCTTTCTCGGAGGAGCACCTGTAAGAAAAGATGAGACCGCATTAATAAAATCCCCATTTATAACAGTGAGCATTTACATTCTTTTAGCCGTTGTACAGTTCAGACACTGGCAACCCGCACATTAAATCTGCTTGTGCTGCAGGTTGATAATGTTCAATGATTTCAATAGAACAATAAATAGCAATAAATCGGAAAATATGCAAAACAAAGCTGAAATGACAAGAGAGCAATGGGTTACCACTGACAAAACACTTCAGCGGCATGCTGTGCTTGAATCGGGGATGTAAAGGATAAAACCACATCGTTCCAGTCATCCAGATTGGATTTGAGTTTAATTTGATTTCCTTAAGATCAAGAAACCTTGCTTATTTAAAAAAGAAAAAAAAAGAAAAATGCTTTTTTGAAAAATAATCATGCCGTATTGCACAGATTTTTAGACAGTTGTTTAAATGAACCAGTGAATCCTCGCGTTATCCTGAACAAAGACCGTGATCCCGCTATCAGACACCTCATTCATGTCTCCTCAGTGCCTGAAAGACAAAGTGGGTAGCACAACAAATTCATTTAGAGCTGTGCTAAAACATGATCGGCATCTGTATAGGCGTGGGGTCTTATTGCCAAGATTAATTATATTCATTATGCAGCGCTTCGCATACAAATGACCTTGTTTCCGGTTCAATACATGCACTGATTTTGAATATTGTCTGCTGAACAGATTTGTTAAGTCGTACATAAACGTACGTTCAACTGTGGCTCTCTGATTGTTTGCCAGGGAAGGTTTTATTTCACAAGGTTTAAAAGTTGAGCCTATCATTAGCACATATCTTTCAGAAGCCCATCATTCCTAGCAGCTCCTCTCTCTATGTCTATAGTTTATGTGTTGTATGCATTGACTTGTATTGTACTGAAGAGTGAAGACTAAAAAGGTTTGTGTCATCTTGCTCTTTCGATTAAAGTAAACAGTCGACACACATTCAGCCCTCACTGATATCTGTGTTACTGTTTTATTTGAAGCAGCAGGAGATATTTGATCAAAGTCAATCGGAGACATGTGAGATATCTCTGAGAAATCTTTAATTACGGTTTAAAAGTTCATTTATCTGTTAGTTTTAGTGGAGAATCTGTACAATGAAACAACACATTTCAAATGTGGAAATAACACAAGGAAGTCATGCTTGTTGCCTGTATATACACCCCATGTTATAGCTTTGAAGGAGGAATTTGATTTCATTGAAGTTTAGGTGTCACAAACTGTCACATCTTATACAACGATCTAACCCTGAAAAAAAGCATATATCATATCATAAATTGAGTTTTTTTTAAGACTGTTGCAGGCAGAGATGCTTCACTTAGCAAGGGATTCTTTGCCGCATTTGCACATTTTATTTTGCAGGAAATTGAGTTTCCGTTTAAAGAAAAAGGCAATATCTAGGAGTCACACATTTCCTTATTGTAATCCTGTAACTATTTTAGGAACTACTGTTTGACCTTTCACAAAGGAAAGCGACATCAGACCTAAATTAAGTATAAAAATCCCAAACTTGAAGCCAGGTCTTAAGATACATTGGGTCTCCTAATATATCAGACGTACAGTCTCGATGACTTTACAGCTATGATTTTAATAAATGGTTTCCACATGTATATATATATATTTTCCACTAACCACATGTATATATATATTTTGCACAATCCCAGCTATTTCTATTTTATTTTATTATTATTATTATTTTTATTATTATTGTATATATCTTTTATCTTTCATCCTGCTGTTTTTATTTATTTTGTTGTAAGTTGCTGCTACCCCGACACCAAATTTCCCCTCGGGGATTAATAAAGTATATATTCATTCATTCATTCATTTATTACCAATTGTTACGCTAAGAGACTTTTCTCAGAGAAGACGTGAACGTAAATGGGGTCATTTAGACCTGTAATAAATGAATAACATTCATGATGGCTTTATTCAATAGGCTGCTTTCCATTGACGTTCACTCATTCCATGGCCACGGCATGAAGGCCTGGTCATACCAGCATTTAAAAAGGGGAAACTGTGCAGCCCAATGTTATGTTTTATTTAAATTCACTGTGAGAAATTTATGAAGCGCAGTCTCAAATTATTACTTGAAATAAAATGGCAAACTAGACCATAAGCAAGAAGACTGGCTATTTCTATGTACGGGGAATACTGTCAAGACCCTGCTGCAGTAAAGTTAGAGGTTTTCAAAGGGACCCACCCTAGTGCTCGGAAAACACTACCGCTTTTGGCCACAGAGACCGCCAAAAGCAACACAAAATAAATGTTGCTCTTGGTAGCTGTGTTGACTTATTGTCCCGTTAGCTCTGAGACCTTTTTATTGTTTGAAATGAGTCACAGTCCTGAGAAGAAGAAAAAACACATCAGAGGGAGTAAATTACATTTTACACAAAAAGAAAGAAGGGAGTCATTGTGGCTAGACTAGTGCTAGCATGTCCCAGCTGGCTAGTGTGTTAGCGGTTAGCTAGCCAGCTACTGTATCTGCTACCTGCTCTTCCAGAGAAAAATATTTTGCAGGTGTGCCGATTATTTCTCTGTTTACCCAGTGACATGGCTTTTATAGAGCACTTGAATAGAATGCCTTTGTTAGTGTGATTAATTACTTGTGGTTTACCTGCAATGATGAGTCAAAGCGCCTGCAGAAGTTGCCTTTCTGGCTGAACAGGTTTGATTCCATCAAATGTTTCCATGTACAATCCTTAGACTAGTTTAGATAACAGCACAGAAGCAGTGGCTAATTGAGTTTGAATGGCAGAAAAAGTGTCTCATAAGAGCTTGATAGTCGTGGTCAAAGGTTTTAAATGGCTTCTATATACACCGTGACTCGATTTCTGCTTTCTTTGATTTCCCTCCGCTGAGCAAAGACAGGCCGCCTGCGTTCGCTGTCCTTGCATGTCGTCAGTGACTACACAAGCACGGCGTGTGGCGGCGCATCTCACTGTATTTGCGTTGGATATTCGCAGAAAGGTACAAAGCCTCTCTCCAGCACCAAACTGTGCTTCCTTATGTGCCTCCTGCAGCCCGTGAAAGGGTGGGTCGATTGGACCGTAACTTTCAGTATTCTTATCCATCCATAACTATTACCACACCAGTCCTCTGCCTCGCCTCTCCACGCTGGAGAAGAAGAAGAAGAAGAAAAAAATCAAAGAGGGTATTAGGCAGCAGGGTTATTCCCGACACTTTGCTGGAGGCTGGCGTTAATCTGTGCGTTTTGGAGAAACGAGGTTAGTTAAGCATTTTAATGGCCCTAGCCCTGTGATAATTAGGCCTGCCCTGGAGGGAGCTCCAGTTGAGCCACTTGGGCCTTGAAATGGAGCCAGGGAACTAAAGCCCTGCACGCACACAATGATCCTGAACTAATTCCCTGAGTAAATATTTTCTCCCGTTTACTCCACACCCTCTTTCTCTTTAAAGTTGTAAAAGGCCTGTTTTCCTTTTTCTATTTTTCACACTCTCCCTTTTTTTTTCATCCTCCTTCCCCCAGCAGATATATTTAGAAGGAGGCACTTGAAGCAGTTTTACAGAGATTTGTATTCTGTTCTTTCCTTTTTTTCCCACTGTCATTGTGTCCTATTTCCCGATAAAGCCCATGCTTTATCGGGTGTTTTTTAACAGTTCTCCTGCGTGCATTTCGTACACAATCGCCTTGCACTTACAGACAGGGGCCTCTGTTGTGTCTTGTCTTGACTGGCGTGGCCCTTGACCCCCCCGGGGCCCGCAGAGGGGCCTTCTGAGTGACTGATCCGATCCGTCCTAAAGGGGATAGGTCTCCGAAAACATTGTGTACAGCCTTCCCTTCCTGTCTGTGTCTGGGGGCTCCCACAACACAGAGAAGCCCCAGAGCTACAGCGGCTATTGTTTCTCTACACAAAAGACAGACATCACATTAGAAGTCCTCTGTATCGTCTTGAACTCACATCAGTCTTTGTCAACCGCAGAATCAAAAGCGCTCGTTGGCTCAAGCCATTAAATATATATTTAAAAAAATATATATATTCATGAGTATCAGAGACGCGCGGTAACAAGTCTATTAATGTGAAATAAATGCAGAATTCTGGATTTGGGTTTTTACCAATGAAGGCGTCTTTATCGGACTGAACCCCCCCTCCTCCTGCCATTAAGTTGTCAATCCACAAGTTTGTGTCTGGGTGATAAAGTTCCTGCGCTTTCAAAGTGGTTGTTTGGAGGATGTTTTGACTGACACGTGGCCCTCGAGCCACAGAAGTCAGCGGCCAGGTTTCCCAGGGACACTACTTGTTTGGCTCAGGGAACCTTTGTGAGGAGTATCTTCATCTCACTGCTGCTCAGTCGGTCCATTTCTCCAGGCCACAGTGTCAGGCATCATTTATCTCTGACAGTGAAGCTGTCTAGAGTGTGCGTGTCCGCGTCCGTTTCTCTGTGTGAGCGTGCACGTGTGTTTGTGTATATAAATATATGTGTGGGTCCGCCTGTGTCTCGCGTGCGTCATGTGGGTGTCCCAAGGACGATCCACGACGGCGGAATGAACGGAGAAGATAGATGTTTTCTGAACAGGAGTGTGTCATTAAAGCTACCTGTGCGCCGCTTGATTGATTCGCTGAATCACAGTCGCTGGATGTTAACAGAAAACCCGCAAATGGCTTCGATCTGAATATATTACTTATCAACACTCCACAGTCCATCAAGGTGGGGAAAAAAATCCTCAGAAAGCTCTCATTTAACGGGGAGCGTGTCATTTTTCATTATACAGTAATTAGATGATATTAATTGCAAAACATCTGTTAACTTCGCCGACATATGACGGCTGCCAGGCTGACTAATGTACATGATAGTCAAACACACGGTATGGGATTCTAACCTTCAATGCAGGGGGGTTTCTAGAAGCAGTTTAGCCAGTGGAGATAGTTACTTTTAGCTGATCGCCTGCAATTTGCGCTAACATTTTTTTATTTTTAAATCGCTGTGGGACTTTCATTTTCCCAGGAGACCATGTCCATTGCGAATAAACGGCCATAAATCCGCTGTTTTCCCCAGTATCACAGTAATCCAGTGCTAGTTGTCTGTATAATCATTGGCGCATTGCAAACTACGAGTGCTAATAGCTAATTCGGCATATTTTCTTTAGAGGGCCATTTCTCCAAATAATCTGAACAAATATAGGCCATGTAGTCCGAAGTGTATTTGGTTGCCCACAGTGTCAGGCTTTGAAAACCCTCGCTTTAATACATTCAGCACCGCTGAGTTTTAATAAACAACTCAGAAGACTAGCCTTTAATGAACACGCGTGCCGGCATCTTATCCCGGTGTATTAGCCTAACCCGTGCCGCGCACATCCTCTCTTTGTCCTCCACTTCCTCTCCAATCCCTCTATCACCCTTCCTCTTTGTCCTGCCTCAAGGCCATGGCCAGTCATGGGCTTTTCGGGCCCCCGTGCTCCAAGCAGCTACTGACCCTTTGTGCCACCTTTATCACAGACTTCTTTACCGTGGGCTACTTAACCACAGCGCTAACTGCAGGTCCTGCGGGTCTCTGTGATTGTGCTCTGCATTGAGCAGAGAGATGAGGATTAACACCGACACTCGATAAAGGGGTCAGAGGTGTGCAGTGATTATTTGTGTGTGTGTATCACAGGAACGAGAGAGAGAGAGAGATGGAGCGTGTGTGCGCAAGGTAAGCCTGTGTGTGTGTGTGTGTGTGTGTGTGTGTGTGTGGCTCTCACAGGGTAGAGGATGAAGCAGGTGGATGGGGGTTGGGGACATGGCTGCAAGGTTGAGGTGAAATAGATGGATAAGGTTAGCTGAGTTATCAGACAGGAGCATCACAATCAAGCTGTCAGCTCAATGCCTCCCTCGCTCTCCTCTCTCCCTCTTTTTGATAAACAGAGGAATAGGATTACAATTTGGACTGGTCCCGGGGCAGCGTGGAAGCCTGCCTTGCCTTTCAGCTGCATTCTCTGCCCTGGTGAAAAGGAGCAACAAGAAAGGCACAAATCTGCCAGGCGGGGCTTCCTGGGTGGGGGAGTCCTATGGTGGGAGAGGATAGAAGGGCATTCTGCCAAAGAGCAAGGTGTGGAGGTTGACTTATAATAAAGAAGAAGAAAAAAGAAGGAAGAAAAACTATTTGACTAAAGCTTTACAACATCATCATCTCTCTCTTGTGTTATTGAGCCATCCGTTTGGGTTTTATTTGCAGAGGCGTTTGAGATATCTGCCTTCACTATAATATGACAAGAGCGAAAGGAATGTTGGGACGGTCACACCATTAAAAACAACGCCCATGACTCTAATGCATTGCAGACATGCTTATAATGCTTTTATAATTATAGTTACAGACAATAATTACACTTTATAACAATACACAGAGCACACTATTGATTATACTTTATGTTGCATTATCATGGTTCATTGTGATTCCATTGTTGTAATACACTATAAAACAATGTTCTTAATGCATTACAATGTGACTTTACTTGTGTATAAGACCGCTCTAAATAAAATAATATCATTTAATCTATGCTAGAACAACACACACAATGTTTTGACTGAACTCAAAGCAAACAATGACCACCCAGAGTTACAGAATTACAGAGTTACAGAATTAGGAAAAATATTGTCATGTAATACAATTTTGGGGAATTATAATACACTGTGATGTCAGTGAAAAATGTCAGTGAGTGACCAGCAATTATGAAGTATTATGATACTTAAACTTATATCATCATAAAATGTTTTATAGTATGTTATGATTATCATTATAACACATTATTCATATTTATGAGTATTTATAACTAATTATATACAGCGCTATGAGGACATTATGACACATTATAAGTATGTTTATAATGCATCACAGACATAGAAAGTCTTACCTCGGCGGTGCAATGTTACAAAGTATATTTATCCAAGTATGCTTGAGTATTTTCTTTTTATGCTGGTTATGCTTACTTATACTCCACTTCCTTTATCCGTCAAATAATTACATAACACGGTTTTTATAATATATGATCTTCTTATAAAACTGCATTGTTATAAATCAAACTGTAAAACAGTTTAAATGAAGTTTACCTCGACATTAACATGCTGACACATACACATCAGTTATAATAATAAATAATCCAATAATATATTGTTTCATTCTATAACACTGACATGGCAATTTTTTTCTGTACAGTACTTTTGATACTTCACTTGATAATACTGAAAAATCCTGTACCTTAAATTTTGGTGATTTTTTTATTTTTCAAATAAAATGGAATGATGCAGTGTTCCCTTTTCCTAATTCTTACGCTCAGTAGACAATTAAATGATCTGAAAAATGTCAAAAAGATGAAAGCAGGGCTGTTTTTCTTGGCTCATGAAATGTGGAGATACTTGGTTGTCTTGTGACAATCCTTAACTTAAGTAACCTTTTAAATACTCGTAATGGAGGATTCAACATCGTAGTATTGTTTCTTTAGAGTAAAACATCTAAATGCATCTACATCTGTTTATTGTAGTAACATCAAAATCTATCTACTCCATACTCTAATCCATCTACATGGAAACATAACGCTTAGTAAAACATGTTTTTCTCAGTAAATGAGAAAAATATTTTTCCACGGTCAACACTAATTTGAATATATTTCTAAACGATGAAAAAAGTCATTTAACATGTACAAGCAAAACAGTTTTACACATTTAATATAATAATACATTAGTAGTAATTGGATGTCGGCCTTTTCTCTTCCAAAAGTAAAAACATTACGCCTGCGATGACAACACAAAAGCTTGCGCTGTGGTTGTTTCGTCCACTTTGTTAAAGACACAAAAGGCTCGCTGTTCTTCCAGTCCCCCGTCGACTGATTGGGGAGATTTTTTTTAAACGCTAAATCTGCAGAGAGTGGAGAAAGAATGTTGGGACAGCAACCAGAGCAGCAGGGCAATTAAGACAAATTAATTATGGCGAGGGGGGGGGAGCTCAGCCCAGCTAAAGCGTGAACCCACAGAGGCGTGAACGGCACACGTAAGAACTCTCTAAGAAAAGGGCTGTAGCACAACTACCTCATTATCTACAAGGAAAAGGAGAATTTCACTTTGTGACCCCGACGCCAAGAGAGCCCTGGTCTCTGACTGGAGGCGCGGTCGTCAGGTGAACGCACGGCCGAGCAGAAATTGTGCAAAAGTGTGCTCCGGCTCCCTCAGCCAGACTTCTTCTACCAAAAAGACGGTCCAGTTACTGACCTGTTCCCTTCCCTCTCATCTACATGTACATAAATTCCCTTTTCCCGCTAAGAATCGCTCACTGAAATATATGCTATTCTCCTCTCGCACTCTTGCCATTTCATTGGCGGTGGCGTCCAGGGAGTTGTGTGTGACCTTCTTCTTCTTTGAAAAAAAAAATCACCTCCGTCTTTCTGGGACAGTGAAACTCACTAAAAGTTAGAGGAGCTATCCATTTGGTCACATGCATTTAAAAAAAAATATCTTTAACAACTTTTTCCTTTTCCAATATAGTGTATATATTTTTTTGCATAAGTATCCTCCATGTGCTGCATTTGTGTGACGTTGGGGGCAGTTGAAAGAGAGAGAAAGACCAAAGGACACACACATTTTGCACATTTCCCGCTGCACCTCTCAAGCACTGAGTTGTTAACAAACGATTTAGCATTGTAGCAGTAGCTTTAGCTTAATCGTACGCATGCGTTCCTTTGTTCCTGGAAGTGAAAACTTGTTTGGCAACGCTAACTCCGAGCAGCGACAATTGTTTTCCTCAAATAGGATCAGGAAAACAGGAAGGGAATCGCGAAACATCTCATCGTAAGCTGCGGGCAACAAGTGAAAACATCCCCAAAACCTGAATGAGCAGAGACACTGACACAGATCCCTGCTCCATTCTTTTGTAAGAAACCAAATCCCTCTTTTCCTCCTTTCTCAGCCATAATATGGCTTCCAAGCGAGGTCCAGCCAGAAATCTTGCGGCGCGGCCGTGAAATAAAGGAAGTGCTGCCATGCCTGACTATGCCAGCGAATAAAGCCAAAGCAAATTGCTTAGGGAGAGTTTGGTCCAATTGGATGCCATCCCTTGGTATGTAATTCCCATGGCGCGCCGTTTGGCAATGGCGTCGCACGCCTCAATCAGGTGTGGGGGCCTGGAGGAGGCCCCGCTCATTTGCATGTCCAAGTATGAGGGGAATTCCTCTTAGGGAAAGGAGCCAGGCTTTGATGTGGGCATTCCCACTTGGATTTACGGGACTAAAATAGACAGTAATGGATCAGTGAAGTCATTCATCACCAGTGTGCGCTTTGCCCAGTCCTCCTTCACCTCCTAAACCACGCTCGGCTTCAAAGGGAGTCGTCCGTTTGAGCTCCTTCTGCCCCGGACTCCTTCGCTGCAGATGAGGCTGATGTAAATGAGCCAGGAAGTGATGACATTAATTTGAGACCTGGTTTGACGATCCATCACTGTCACTTCCACCTGTCGTTGGCAGAATTGGGACACAGGGCTAATATTGCTTGATTTGAAAGGTACAACAAATATTTTTATGTTTTACATATCTGTTGATGTTTTTCTGACATTTCATGTTCAAGGTTTATTTTGCAAATGTACTATCCATCGCTAGCTAGACATCCAAAGTGAAACGGTAAGTTACAGACTGTGAAGTAGCAAAGTCACTTCTAAATCACAATTTTAATAAAGCGCAATAATGTGACTTTGTTGACTATTTTACTTTTCTGGTTTTAGCAGTCATTTCCCACAAGCCCTAGCTCTTTGCAGGTCAAACGTTAACCATCCTGGCCGGACTGTGACCATTCGAGTGGTGAGCCCTGAGGGTGGACAGGACGGGATGGCGACGGAGATTGGAAAGTGTGGGTGAATATAACCCGATTGCGTTTGTATAACGTTAAATAAAGTGACAAAAATACTTATTTGAAGTCAAACCTTGATGTTTTTACTGAACTTTACCCTTTTTGTTTTGTTTGAGTTTGCAACATTAACCCCATGTTGAAAACAACCACCGTAATGCAGGAGAAAATATGTTTCCCTCAAGAAGTAAATGAGAATGCGGTTCAGGTTGTATGGGAACATAATCTTGGAGGAAACAGGTTTGTCCTGCTATGGCTGGACACGATAAGGATGAGAGCTGATAGAGTGAACCAAAACAACAAGCTGAAAGACGCTAAAACACTCTGTAGTTCTTAAGGAAAACTGCAATGTCGGGCGATGATTCACTGTGGGTTCACCACGATGAGCGACCCCCTTTAAACATCACCCAGTCCTTTGAGTTTGTTATGAAAATATTCAGATTTAGTGCAGCTTGAACCAAACCTCCAACCACCGAAGGTTGCGGTAGTTTTTGAAGGCAACGCCAAACTACCATTTGTATCGAATATATATTGACAGAAATATTGAAAATGTTCATTATTTTATCATAACCATCTACCAAACGTTAGCTAAAAAAAACAAAACACAAATCCACAACTTTGGCCTCTCTGTGTTGTGTCTCGTGACTCACCCACTCTGCAGAATATGTGCGCGGGGGTTACGCCGGCTGACACCTAGCCGCTTATTTAACAACGCTCAGTCATCCGCGGCAGAATGAGTGCTCTATCACAGCGCCGCTGTTCTCCAAGTGACGCTCAGCACACAGAGGGGTTGAAAAGCACTCGTGCATGTGACATTTCACTCGCTGCTTTTGTTTTGTTTTTTCAAATCAGGCGGTTGAGGGCCCACTTCTTGCTTTAGCGTCTTCGTTTGATAAGCTAACACACGCGTTAGCATGTTAAACTCACTGTCAAAGCAAATGGATGGATGTATGGAGGTGTTTTCTTTATTTTATTTCGTTGGTTTGTAATTCACTCCTGTACTTTTCATGATTTCCTAGCCTCTCTGAAAACAAATGACTTCCTCACCTTAACGGCATTATATTGGGTCGGCCCTGCTGGTTTTTGATCTCTCACAGAATTTCTGTGGACATTAATACCGTCCGCTTTCCACACAGCAAGAGAGTTTCATTACCGCGGCCGTGTATCTTACCACAACAGGTAAACCGAGAGAGGACAGCTGCAGAAGAATGAAGCAGAGAGGGGAAAGACATGGGAATAAAAAAGATAAACAGTTTGACCTTCTGTTTCTGCCAATTTCCAGCGGTCGCCCCCCCTCCTTAGCCTTCTCTTTCCCCTCTCTCGCCCTCAGCCCTGTGTCGGACGAATCCTTTTTGGAGGGATAAATAGCACTGCTGCGCTTTGATAGCCCCAGTCCCAAACAGCAGCTACCGATAAATAAAAGGAACTTTCTCCATTTATCTCTGCGAGAAAGAAGTTCCTATTAGGGTCCCCGTTGCCGCGGGGCCTTTCCCTCCTTCACTGCACAGCTTTGTAGATTGCCTGCTTGGTTTAAGGTGCTATTGAGTGCTCACCAGGACAATTACATGCCAGGACCCCCCTCCGGAAATGTCCCTCCCCTCCACTTCCCTCTCCCCCCGTCCTGTACCTCTGTGCCAGTGTTGCAAGCGAGATGCTGTCCACGATATGGGCCCTGGATGGGAACGGTGTGTGCGGCACATCGTGTAATTGTGTGTGTGTGTGTGTGTATGTGTGTGTGTGTGAGCTCCCCACTGGAAGAGGGGACAGAGGGGGTAGAGTGATAATGGCCCTCTGAATGGTATGGAATAAAGTATCATTGCTTAGTGCCTGGAGTCAGACAGTGATGCTAATGCAAATGGTTTTTACCCCCCACCTTTCTGTCTGGTATAATGATAGCCCCACAAACAGTATGTGTGAAGAAACAGAGTGAAGGAGGTACATAAATAAAAATAGCGCACACCTCGGTGGAAATGACTTTTTGTTGCCTTCAGGCAACTTAAGACGCACCTTTACACTTTCCCTCCGGGCCTCCTCTATTTCCTACTTCTCTTGAATATATATATATATATATATATATATATATATATATATATATATATATATATATATATATATATCATTTGATACCATAAAGTAGAGATTTCTGCGAGGAGCAATATAGCATTAAAAAAAGCATTTATTTCTTCTTCTTTTTTAAAGAAAGACATGGCCCTGGACATGTCAATCTCATTTCCAACAGCCCTCACAAAATCAAGTTGTTTTTGTAAATACATAACACGTGTGTTGGTTATAGAGAGCAGAAAGTCCAAGGCTTCACCTTGAGAAGATATTGATATTTTCCAGCGTGTTATCGAGGCACAAACATCCAACCGGATGATACTGGTGTGCTTCTTAGTCTCGCTGAATGGTCGTCCGAAGAAGACGCGAAGAGTCTGTAGCCATTGTTTCGTCTTTTAAGCACCAGAGTCTCTGTGGGGAAAGTATCGTCGCAATCGAAAAGTGTGAGCATGTTTTGAGCCAGAGCATATGCAGAAGAAGAGAGATGGGGTGGGGGTGGGGAGTGAGCAATGCCATAAATCTCCGACCACAGAGGACAGATCGGGGGAAAGCTGATCCAGGATCGAGCCGAGGATCTTAGATGCCGGGGCGTCCACAGAAGGCGTCTATCAGGCGAGGGCGAGGGCAGCCCGCGCGCTCATCTCCACAGAAGCATCGTTGGGATGCAGAGAGCGACAGCGGCAGCTTCCCACCACGGAGGAGGAGTCCACCGGACCACGGAGGGGGGACCTGCTGCCGGGGAGGCTTCTGAAGACGGCCAGCCTGTGAACTGATACAGAGGCCGGCGCTAATCAAGGAGCCTCCAGGCCTCGGGGCCCACGCTCCTCCATCCCCACTCCTGTGTCTGCCTTCCGCTCGCTTCAGTTTTACTCCCGGAGCCTAAGCTCCTTTTTTTTTTTTTTTTTTATTTCATGGTGTCAGTTTTCAAAAGGCTTGTCTTTTGTCTTGCGGAAAAGCCGCACGACTTAGCCGTCCCTTTGTGGAGTGGACTCGCCGTTGAATCGCTGAAATTGTCTCTCTTGTACGGAAACAAAATCTCAAAATGAAACAAAACACACAATGACAGAAGTCATTATTAGAATTTACAATAAAATAAAAAATGACGTGTAACTTAGGATAAAATGCCCACCTTCGGGGCATTTTTGTTCAAGGCCAAAACTCTTCCGACAGCTGGGGCAGCCTTATATAAACACTATAAATGGTCACCTCCTCGCACAATGCCTTTGTAATATATCATTTGGCTTCACAGTGCCCTAATATCTGGGTAAAGTTTCGTAAAGGGTGCCTTTTGGCGGCCTGAGCTAAGTGGTCTTAGCTGCCTGTGATAGGCCTGTGTGCTGAGCAGGTTCTGGAGATAGCAGCTCTCTGGTGGCACGGCTTCTCTCACAGGTCCCTCCCTGGCAGAAAGCAAAAGAAAGGGAATAAAGAGGGGCTGGGAGAGAAAGGAAGGAGGCAGGAGGGAATTGACACAGAGCTTGGCGAGGAGCCAGAGCCGGGCCTCCTCGCGTCTAATGTACGAACGGGGATTTATTTAAACAGTGAGAAGAGAGGACAGCTTCACAGTGCCAGATTAATTCCGCTTTTTATTCAGAAAATAAAAGAGACTTTGAATTATTAAGAGATAGCGGGATTAGAGGCCTCTCTTTCCAACCCCAATCTACGCTCCTTTTAATTTCCACTTTATTAGAATTCTTTTTGAAGTATTTTAGTCTGGACAAAAGGAGAAGAAGAGAGAGAAAGAAGAAAATATTAAATATCAGTTAAACTGCATTAAACATAAGCCCGAGCCCCCATTTCTCTCTCTCTCTCTCACTCTCTCTCTCTTTCTTCCACAGTCATATTGATCCTACTCTTTCACTTCTCAATTATCAACTTTTATTGTAGGTTCAGCCAAGTGCAGAGGCCGATTTTTTTTGTGTGAAATGAAACGGCTTCTATCTTCTATTCATCCTCGGGGCTGTGGGGCTGTGGTGGGGTTTCTCGCTCCCTCACACTCCTCTATTCACTTCACTTGCTTAAACCCCACTCAAAAATGTGTCAGCGAGGGCGATTGTGTAGTGCTACAGTAGGGGGAGAAGGAAGAGGAAGAGGAGGAGGTGGAGGAGGAAGAGGCAGCGGTTCTCACGTCCCCTCCGCCCTGGGTCAGCAGGGAGGGGTCAGAGCAAAAGGGGGGGGTCAACAGGAGAGGACAGGCATGGGTCCGAGGTCCTGGAGAAGTGCATGTGTTCCTTTTGACAGAAATAAAATTGTGTCAAACGCCGCACTCACCGCGTTATATTTTTGAGCCACCCTCTGTGTGCTTAACATATATTGGCGTCTCGGCTCTCCGTCCGGGGGAAACGGCTTGCCCTCGCGTTGCCGGCGAGCCGAGCCGGTGCAGTGTTGCTCCCCTCTCTCTCTGCAAATCTCGGCAGCCATAGGAATTTGATTGTGCCGGAGGATTCTCTCTGTCAGACAACCGGTCTATAATCTCTGGCAATTCTTTGTGCAGGCGGATTACCACTGAAAGTGTTACCACATATTTACAACTACTCCACTAACTCTCAACAGGCTCTCCTGCATCCGGCCCAGCCAAAGCTGTAAGCCACGGTTAACATAGGAAATCAAGCTGAGATTTAGGACATCTCCCCTCCAAATCTAAGTGCAGGCTCTATCTGTGCAAATAATAAGGCGCCGGGACTCTTTCTCGCCGTTGAGTTTAGCCCAGATTTAACCCCGAGGATTACCTGTGTTCGAAAAGAAAAAGAAACACATCTGTTTATGTGCAAAGCACTTGACATGGTGTTCCCCGGGGATAGATCAGCCGCCCCGGCAGTAAACACAGAGCCATTCATGTGAAAATGATCGCTCTGTAATTAACAATTCAGGTTTACACAAGAGTGAATTGCTAGAGAGGGTGCTGTCTGTCTCCCTCCTCCTCCCCATGATACAAATACTGCTACATAAATGATAGGAAACAAAAGGAAGCGTAACAAAAGTCAAGTTTAAATGTCATACAACTACACGCTGTGTCCGCTGCGTCTAGTTTCCTTTGCTTTCCTCGATAGCGAAGCGAAGCGAGGGTCAAGGGGCCGCTTCGGCAGTTCGGCAGTCCCCCCACCCTCCCGTCCCCTTTTTAGCATCTGTGTCTTATCGCTCCATCAGAGCCCAAGTGTTTCATTCAAAGTCCGACTAGATAGGCCTTGTGTCTGGCTGTTGTTATTGAAATAAACTGGGGCCTGTGTTGCCACCCCGGCCGACCCCCCCTCTTGCTTCTGTCTACTCTGAACAAGTGTATCTTCAGAAACACGCCAGCTTGTTATGGTAATGACCTGAATGCCCCCCCTTCCATTCTGTGGGTGTGTGGTGGGGGTAAGGCTTCGCTTTTTTGGGGGGCGGGGGGGTTCTGCAGTGGGCATACCCAACAGGACAGACTGGGGCAGGGCTTTTCATAACAAAACAAGGCTTTGTTTTTTATCCCAAAAAAACATATCCAATCAATGTACATGTATTGTAAATTATATATTGTTGGAGATTCTGGACATACAGTTTTAATCAACACGGAACAATATTTTACACAAATGCAGCTTTGTCTGCATTTGAATATCCATGGGAAAAGTAAAAGTAGTATGTTCACTACATATATATTAAAACTGACATCTCCTAATACGTTTTTGGGGGCTGTTACCTCCTCAAACACACACACAGACAGACAGACACAGACACACACAAACCAAACTATTATGTCAGCCAGACTCGTGGCATATGTAAGATCTTATTTCCATCATTACAAAAATGCTGGGCACAAACTGACAAGCATAACCTGAGCACTAAATGGAAATCACCCAATATCTGATGCTAACAACAGCCAACAGTAGCAGGGGGGGGGGGGGAGAGTCTTTGACAAGAGAAATCCCTGGCAAATAATCCATCCAGCTATGTCGACTGGATGGGTTCAGGAGGAAAGAACTAAAACTGCGGCCGGGCAGGAAATATTCCTCACACAGTCGGTCCTGCTGTACTGAGCGGCTATAATTAAAATAGCAATGAATTCAACCCCCAGTCAGGAGCCTCTCTAAAAGCCAATTGTGGGGCTAGATAGTGTATATATAAAAAAAATGAATTGTGCGCAAAGAAAAATAAACAGAGAACAATGTCAAAAGTCGGCGTTGAAAGAATAGCGATAAGGATCACCTATTTAAACAAACCTAATGCTTGACTGCTTGTTGTGAGCCACATTTCATACATAAAATATGTTCTGTCACTGATATTGCCCCCTTATCTAAAGGGAGAGAGGCAGACGAAATTTGCAGCCTGTGTGCGAGCAATGGGCGGTTTGTGGAGAGTGATAGAGGCCCAGAGCTTGGAGATGCACGGCAGATAGCATCTGTCTGTCTGTCAGGCGTGCAGGCGGGCTGGAGCGGTGGGGAAACACGGGGAGGGAGAGGAGGGGGAGGGGGAGGTGGGGCAAGAGACTGAGTGGTTGTGGCGCACACACGGCGTGGACCGGCAGACCAAAAGGCCCGGCCTCCTGAGGAAATAGGTGACTCCCAACATGCCCAGCCTCCCCCCCCCCCCCCCCCTCCCCCCCTCTTCCTCCTCTCACATCACAGGAAAAAAAACTGTGTCAAATGCCAGTTCACTTGTAGGATGTTCCCCAGTGGACCGTGACAACAAAGAGAGGAGAGTAAACAATGTGCAAGCTGCCTGGGCTGCGGCGAGCGGAGCAGTGGACGTGGAGAACGCCAACAGCAACAGGGACTCCGGGTCGTGTTGAGTCCCAGAGGTTGCAGGGTCGTATATTTAGATAGTGCTGGGCCCCGAAGAAGGTGGGGGTAGTAGTAGTGTGTAGTCGACGGAAAACGGGACTTTACCGTGTTTCAGATTGCCATCAAAAGTCTGTGGAATATCAATTCTAATCAATGGTCTATACACTCTCAAAAAGGCAAAACCATCTTCTTCATGTTTTTTGGTCAACTCAAATCATTAGCAATCAATAACACAATTGTATGCTTACTGTAACATGTTCAATAATTATAAATAAACTATAACAAATACATTGAATTGGTACTTGTCATGAGCAGATATGAAAGGATGATTTCTAGGTAATATGTATGTCGATGTTGTCCCTTGTAAAATCTTGATTTGATTATGTGACGAGACGATACGATAAACGTTAGTTAGGCTTGGTGGCTTTCTCTTTAACCTTTCCCATATATATTTATATATATATATAGTTATTTTGGCTATTGTATTGGGAAAGGTATATATATATATATATATATATATATATATATATATATATATATATATATATATATATATATATATATATATGTGTGTGTGTCTAAAAATGGTGTGTGTCCTTTATGTAACTAGCGTGTGTTGTAACTACCGCATGCCACTGTGCAGGTTAAATGTGAGGCTATTAAGGCGGTCATCTTTAGACCTTAACTGTGATCCAATCGGAGCTTTGCCTTTATCACGCTGACCCCCCTCATTATGGAGCTGACCTTGGCACAAGAGGAGCGGCCATGATGAATTAGCCCGGTGCACTGAGAGTAGATCAGCACAGCAAAGTCAAGGCTGCGGCAGCCCAGGGGGGGAAGATGCTGTTAGCTGGCAGGACATTTAACATTACAGAGGCAAAGAGGTCAAGCGACCGCTGAGCCCTGAATGCAACGCAAAAAAACACACAGCGAGAATCCTCTTACAGAAGGGAGGGATAATCATCCCAAAGCGAGCCACTAATGTGCTCTATTGTTTAACGTTTTGCATGTACTATATGTAGGTGTTTGCGAGGCCAAGGGAATCGAATGCTCACACGTGCATAAGTATGCACGTGTGAGCGTTCGAATGCAATTGCTGATCTTTTCCCACCTGGGCTGTGTGAACCAGGCCGAATATTTAAACAGGATTATCTGTTGGAATAAGGTCTGAGATGCAAGATGCTACCGTGCTGAAAAATTCCATTTGTCAGATCACTGGCTTCCATGAATACTTAAGAATGGAGTAGGGGGATGGGGGGGTAAAAATCAACTGCTGAGTATCCCAGACTAATTACACTTGTAGAACACAGTGAGGCATATGAAAAATAAATATATGCACTTAATTTAAAGAAAGAGAAGCACTTTAAAGTCAAATATCGCCTACATTTGTAGGGTTGTAGCGACTCGCGCTAACCACGGAGGCGAACGGCGGAGCAGGAGGGATTACCAGGCGATGTCGCGTTGCAGATGATTGACCTGAAGATGAACACTGCTCCACTTCCCCTCCACTTATTTGCACAGGACTATTAGCGGAACTCAACTGAGGAGCGAGCCTGATGGCGTGTCACAGTTTGATTCGAGTGGGGGGAGAAAAACGTACTAGTTATCAATATGCAAACCATTATGTGAAATCTCTTCTGGTTACCATTGTGTCAGTATTGTCCGCTTAATTTGAGGCCGCTTGGGGAAAAACAGCACTATTGTTTATCTGAACTGATCAATATTCACCCGCTGTCTTGCGTGAATTCTGTTTTTTTTCTTCCAGAAGTCCAGCTGCAGAAACACAGCCATGCACATGAAAGTCACCACAGCTGGTGCTCAATACATCAGTAGACATTGATTAGACCTTGCAATGACATTCATACATTTTACACAACCCGGCTTAGGATCCTTAAACTTCAAGAAAAAAAAAAGGGGAAAAAAGCCCTTTAAGATTATTAAGATCAGATATGACAGTAATGCAAACGACTGCCTGAAAAATCAATGGCATACCTAAGCCCCACTGAGTAATTATGTCTGTGATTAGTATTGATCAGCGGCTCGGCTATGTCAAGTTTCCATTTTATTGGTAGAACAGTGCCGAGACACCTGACACAGTGCTGGAGACTCGTGTGTCTACGAATAAAATTCAATCATAAAGCGCCAGCTTGGAGGCTTTTTTTTTCCCTACGTGGTGACTGAGATGAGAATATTTAACCCACTCAGGTGGTTCTCACTCAAGTTTGTTTTCTTTTCTGTGCACTTTTATGCCGACGAGACATCATTTAAAACAACCACGCGTCCTCAAATGTATACGCTACTCAAATATGTTGTGCAGTAAATCACAGGACTTTGACACTAGAGACTTGGGTTTTGCATCTGGACACCGTGTCTAACAGGTTCTGCCGAGTGAAGGCGATGCAGAAGTGTCTTAAAACTTGCACTCTCTCCACTGACCTTCAGGGGGCGACTCCTACGGTTGCAAAAAAACAACAACATGGCAACGGCTGTAATCCAACGAAATCACCGAACTCGAGGATTCAAAATAACGGTCCATGAACCGATTCTTATATCCTGTCTATGGTGTCGTCACAAGTTCAATAGTGAAAACGGCATGTTAGCAGCACAGCATTATCTCAGAGCCCGGTCCACAATCACTGTCAATGCACTTTGGTTCACTACGATAAAGCATGAATGAAACATGCTTCCTCGGGCTGCATGTGGCAAACACACGTCGGTTGCCTTTAGACTTTTGTGTACAGCTTGTATAACTGGTTTTGTACCCGCTCCCCGACAGAAGTCGTCTTCGCCTCCCTTTGCTTTCAGGTCCACATAATATGTTGGCAGGTGTGCCATTATATACAAGGCAACTGTTAGCCTAGCTTAGTACAAATACTTGAAAAAGGGGAGGAAAACTAGTCTGGCTCTGTCCAATGGTATAACAAAATCCACCTGCAGCTCCAAGGCTCGCTCATTAACACGTTGTGTCTTGTTCGTTTAATCTGTACATAAATGTTTGGAAAATGCTGTTGTGCATTGAAAGATGTGCTACATCTTTGCTTCGAGCAGTTAGTTAGCAATCAGTGGAGACACCGAGGCATAGCCTGGCCCATAACCCGTTTTTTCACACTTCGTTTTTTTGACACAAACAAGATACGGTCATGCTAGCTGTTTCTGCCATTTTGTGTGTTTATGCTAAGCTAAGATAACCAGCTGCCGGCTTTAGTTTCACACGGGAGACAAACATTAGAGTGGTATCAATATTGTCGTCAAAATAAATATTTCCCAAAACATGAAAACTATTACTTTAAGATTTGGAAAAGATTGTGGTTTTAGTTAAATGTTAATAAAGTAAATGCAACCCATCTCACGTGAGCCTCACTTCACTGCTTCAGTTGTTATGTGCAGAGATTGTATTACATGCAACATTTAGAAAATTTGCATATATGTAGTTTAAAATGTCTACTAATTATGTTAAAAAAATTATATTTTTTTGTTGCCTATGTTTCAATTGAAACATATTTGATGGTGTAAATTAATGATTTATAAGTGTAAATTCGAGGAGACGGTGGTTTAAAAAAACAGTTTTTTAAATATTGTTCTGTCCTAATGATTTAGGTGTGTATTATTATTATTATTATTATTATTATTATTATTATTATTATTATTATTATTATTATTATTATTATTTTCCACTCATAGCGTACACTTTTGGGTTTAAGTCACACCAGCACACATTTTTCCTCGAGCATTTTCTCCCGTGGTTACGGCCGGAGGGAGAAGAGGCCGAGATCAGTGAGACAAGTGGGTGATCTATAGTTTTTCCCTGAGACAGATTGTCTGGAAGGTTGCAGAGATTAGTCACATCTGGGGCTTTTAAGAATGCTGCAAATTGTGGCCTTTCTTTAACGCGGCCGATAAGGCATTAAATGAAGGGAGCCGCCTTATCAGCCTGCTGCTACCCATAAATCACAATTGCCTGCTCCCCTCTGTACCCCTGGTGGTTTCTATCTGCATCCTGGGGGCTGGGGAGATCCCACCATCGCCGCCACCACCAGCACCACCACATCACACAATAATCACACCATTTGCCTCCTAATTCACCCTCTGCAGACATTGCATTAGAAGCATTCTTCCATTATGTTTCCCACTCTTCTGTTCTCCCTCAGTCTCTGCCTCTGTCTGTTCTTCTCTGCCTTTTTCTGTCTCTCTCGCTCTGCTTGTGTGTATTCACAAGTCTTCAAACGGGGGAATCATTCTTCCTGTGAGTGCTATCAGACTTTAATCCACAGGAAAAAGAAGAAAAAACACACTGACACTTCAGCACCAATTCAAATGAATAGGATGTGGAAAACAGCCTTTAATGGGATATTGTTCTCCTTTTGTCTCATTCGAACCAAAAGGAAAATAGAGTGGATAGCATAAGCTTTAATGAGCTTCTGTAAGTGACTCACATTTAATTATTTCTTTCTTTCTCTCTCAATAATTATATGGCACTGACAGTGATTTTGTTGTGCTTGCCTGACAGTGGAAATTGCCAAGAGCTCTGGAGCGACTGAAACAGAAATACTGACAATCCGCTACAGGAACAATTTCAGAGCAAGAAATTCATTAACAAATGTGTTTTCTAATGAGAAACCAAACAGAGTAACTGATAAACCAACCAATAAAGGGGCAACCTTCTTTATTAAAAAAGAAAAAAAGTGTTGATAGTTATACTTTTTCTCAACTTTGTATGAAGCCAGGCCAGCTGTCTTCATGCTACGCTAACCACCTCCAGAATTAGAGTGGTATCAACCTATTATTTTCTATAAACACCAGACATCTGGTTTCAACACTTCATGACTGAGGACAAAGAGCATGTTTTAACCACTAATATAGTATCAACACATGTCAACGTCGCAGTTATGTAAAATCAAATCTGAAACTCTACTCAACCAACACAGTCTCACGGCAGTTCGAGAAATAGTCACGCAATGCAACTTAAATGCATCAGGAAATGTCCCTTTTGTTCGTATTATTCGACACAGTTTCTTTATTTGGGACGACGTTACACTACAAGATGAAAGTTAGGTTTAGGCAACAGAAACTGTTAGTTAGGTTTGTTACTTCGTACAGTCGTGTTTTGTTGTGTCCAACACCGGTCTCGTGGTTGAAAGCCTTGTGTTTGTTGAACTCATCCATCTCTCTCCTCTGGCCCACCATAAGTGGTCTTTCTCGATATTTAATGCTATGTCACTTGCTCTGACTGTTGCATACACACGTGGATGCGTTTCATTCGTGCGTTGACCACAAAAAGATCCGAAATGACTTACCATTGGTGGTATTATTGTCCTGAGCGACAAGAAAAAAAAACTGACAATTCCTGTACCACGAAAACAGTAGATTTGCCGTGATACTGGCCTGTCATGAAGAACAAATTATTTTATGGTTTTACTGTGAGAAAGTTTGGGTTGTGGCAGATGGCAAATGACTCATCCAAATGTTTCTGATTTCCTTGGAACAGATATGCGTTACGTGCTCAGTCAGCACTGCACTCATTCAGATTTGACGTAATTTCTCTTACTGCAGTTCAGCTGTATTTGTTCTCTTTGAACTATTGCTTTAGGATGTTTACCAGGTTGGACTCTGACATGGGACCTTTGTTGCATGTACATAGTGTGAGATAATGTTTGGTTTAGAATGGATGAAGGCAACCACAACGCTATCGATTTTATTGTTACCGATATTGTTCTTCTGAGCCCTCAGAAATATTTTCATTCTCAATTCATTACTTTTGTGATTAATTGATTAAAACATATTGTTCATCGCGCTCTCCTAAAGCCCAGCGTGATTTGATCGAATAGCTTGTTTTTTACACTCAACGGTCCAATTTAAACGACTACTACCACTCATCCAAACAGGAATAACAGTGGCCAAAATTCCTTCTGATACAACTGAGCTATTTCTACAATATGTGTCTTCTGCAGTGTTGAAATAATGAACACGCACAAAAGCTCTAAAGTTTCCTCCTAATTACTGTGAGACCTTTGCGCGGCCGCGTGTGTGCTTATCAGCGCGTACCTGTGTGGCAGGTGATAGAGGTGAGAGCGGAGGCAGCCCATGTGGCAGCTGATGGAGCAGCTAAGCCCGAGGAGGAGTTTAAAGGCGTGGGCCTTGGCCCGCGCGTTGTGTTGCCGGAGACCTAACTGGAGACAGATTAAGGACTGTGCATTTATCTTTTGCTTGTAAATGAGTGACTGGCCAGTGTTGTTACTGTCAGGCCAGGGTATTGGAACAAGAGGCTTAAGATGTTATCTGGGAATGCGGTGCCTGCAGGCACTCTGAAGATTATAAGGCACGGCGAAAAGACAGTGGGAAAAGTGTTGACAAACAACCAGGGGTTATTATTAAACATTAATTATATGCTAAGCTAACTCTCTCCCTGACCCGTCAACACAAAGCTTATGAGACCTCGGGGGTTCGGCGTCCCTTTATCAAGGTCAAAAGGCATCAGTTCAGTTTGATTGGCTCTGAGCTCAAATAGACAATGAGTATCATGATGGAGCAAAACAACGGAGATACAAGACAATTAGCTTCTGCTGAACACTCTACCAGGTTGTTTTTTATCCAAACCGGAAAAACTCATGGCCCTGGATCTCGTTTCTGATTGGCTGAGTCAAAAACAGCTGGTAGAGCCAACCAGACAACATGTGGACTAAAACATATGTGCCACAACTGAAAGCGTTAGTCCCACCAGGTGGCAATTTTCGGTTCGGCCAAGTGAAGCCGATGCGAGTGTTTGAAAAAATGCATTCTCCCAACTGACCAGCAAGGGGCCTACTTCTAACTTGATTTATCGCCTCAGTAAACATTGTAAACATGAGTTTATGGTCTCAATCTCTAGTTTCAAGTCTTCTTCAATACAGCATGATGTTCATTTCGCAAATTTTGGTCCATTTAGAGTTAAAGTGACCAAAAAGCAGTGTATGCTTTATGGCAAGGCTTACTGTGATCGACGGGTCACTTCCGCTACCAGAGTCGTATACATCTACGTCACTCCTCCGCATTTCAAATGTGGTAACCTTTGTTCATTAGTTGCGAAAAAAGTTCATATTACACAATCTTTTCTGTAAATTATTATTTTTGCCATCAGAACCGTGCGATCTCTTGCATGCGTGTGCATCTCTGTGTCTTTCCGCGCCTAATCTTGCATTCTGCTGCAGCTAAAATATGTTGGGTTCCCAGGTATGGCTGCGTTGCCTGTTTTATACTGCCATCAGCCCCTTTCACACAGCCTGTTCAAGTGTTGGGAGTGTTGCACCGTTATTCTGCCTCGCTGTTCTGTATGAAAAGTACAGAGGCGGAATTGAGGGGGAAAGCGTTGTTCTGGCACCGAGCCGGCATTAGAGGTAGTCACAGAGCCGAGCCGACGTCTTTATGAAAGGGGCCAGCTGGCATGGCGGCGGGACTGGCTTGATATTGGAAGATTTAGCAGCTAACCTAAAGCAACCGAGAATGACAGCGAATTAGGGAGACTCGGAAGCAGAGGATCTCAAACACCGGCCATTATTGTTTTGGACGTCACACATTGTCCACTGTCTCGGAACTCGATAAAATGAGTCAAGTGCATTGGTATCTTATTCCATAGACTATTTCCATACAAGTAATATTCATACTGGTTTAAAGAAACAACTGTATAGACCTTAATTTCAAAGTTGATCTCTACTTTTTTGCTGCAGTCAAGGCTGTTATTTATTAAAATCTTGCCTTGGAATCTAAAATATTATAAAACATTCCTTACTTATCCTTATCCTTACCTAAAAAATAAAGGTAGTACCCAGACATACGATGTTAAAGGAATACTTAACCCACATAATGACCAATTGTATATAAATTACTCACCGCATGTTCCCTTAAATTCTTGAATAAATTGTAGTCTTTCTTGCATGCCTCAACAGAAAATATCAAAACAGACTAAATCCTTGATGAATTGAAGTATGAAAGGTCCAGGTTTAACAACTGCTGTTAGGTTTTCTTCAAGAACTCAAGGTGACACGTGGTGAGGAAATAATATACAAATAATCATTTCGTGGCTGAAGTGTTCCTTGAAGAGTTTTTTGACACAGCTTTTTCTCATACCACCAACTGTCACTGTGCTGTATAACACATTGTATGTAACATTTAAGCATTTGAGACAAACCGTAAAATACAGTTTAAGGAGTACAAAAGGCTTTGGAGTTCTCAGTGATGGTCGTAGCAGCTCGACATGATCATGCTATGTACAAACAGGGATATGGTGATGATTTATTGGTGTGAAAAATGCTCCATGTGGCACCCTAAGTGCACAAATTAGACTTTATACCCAACGCGTTGGGTTGAATCAGACTCAACTTGAATTTGAATGCCTGCGACTCATGACTCACTTTTGGCCTCGACAGCTGCTGTGACACCTTGACATCTGTTCTGACAATCTCCCTTTGCCTGGAAGATAAATAAAATACAGTTTTTCATTTATTTATTTTTTTGTGAGTTTCACATCCACTCTGAACCAAAGCCACCAGCAGCCATTGAGAACACTGTGAATGGAGATTACCTCCTGAAATCTCCCGAATCCCTCCTAGACACCACCCAGCTGTACAGACAGTTACAAATTGGTATTTGGAAGACATGCCTCTGAAGATAATTAGCTTTACTTTCGAGGATTACGCTGTGAACAACAAAACAAGAACTGCAATTTGCAAGACCCGAGGGTGGCACATTGCAGGCATAAAAAACTACAACTTCAAACTTTGTACCATTTGAGATTATGTGAAGACAGGTTTCGACTAAAGGGCTAGTTGGGGAAGCTTTGTGATGTAAAGCAACAGTTAGAGCTGTACTAGTAATTTAAGTACTGTTTTTATAGTTTACATGGGAGAAATAGGAACTTTCCTTTATGTGGATTGGTTGGTTCATTGGCGGAGCAGGGTCAGGTAGGTCAGATTAATTAATTAGCTTATATTTAAACTTTGCACATAGCTGAGCAATGCGTCAATCAAAAGAGTTTTATTTTGATCCTTGTTAAGGTCGAATGTATGTTCCATTAGATTGCATTAGATTTTACAGGTGTACCTCATAAAGTGGCCACTGAATGGATATTCCATTTTCCAATATAGACATTTTTGTAGGTTTGCACGAGTTACTTGAAGCATCTAAATCAATGTCACTATTTTTTCCATCGTCCGTTTATCTCCTCTGCACATAAAACATCCAACCCTCTGACAGGTCACTGAAGTATTCATGCTATTATGTCCATGCTGACAGTTGGCAACACTTCCCATTGCTGGAATACAACACTCTGTCCTTGAAAATCCATAAATGGCATTTAATATTTGAATACGTAAATGTAAACACGCTTTTCAATATAGACAAAATGAGCACAAATTGCAACTCCAATGCTGGTTGAAAAAAATAAAAACAAGACAGGTTTTTCAATGTTTGAGTTCTGTTTATTTTATTTTAGTGATATTTCTCGTATTTAACAATACGAGAAATATCATTGGAGGTTAATTCATTCTCGTTAGAGTCAAGGGAAGTGGAAGTCTGAAAGCATAAGGTCACTGCTGCCTGGCAGGCTTTCTTTGGAGAGGACCGCAGACACAGCAGCGTTTTACACTTTCTAAAGGGTAAAATAATGTTGGTCATTACATCTCTACATCTGTAGTTATTTGTACAGAGCTTTCTCTGCTTCCTTTCCAAGAGCTACTCATTCTGCATAGTACAAAATTATGATTTATCCACCTAAGTGATGAAGACAAAATGATTACTTACAATTTCTGTGACTTGTGTCTTTTAGTTTTTTTTACCTGTTTAACCAAACTTTATAAAACACTAATAATGTGCTTTGAATTGATTCATACTGAGGGGTCACACGCTGATTAAAGGGGTAAAAAAAAAAAAAAAAACGGTTTATTTGTTCTGACTCGATTTTTGGGCAATTTTCTTGTGAAATAAAAAGACCTAAATGGATAAAACATCACCTGATCCTCATCTAAAAGTCCTTTGAATTAAACAAACTGATGGTAACTATAGAGTGCACATTTTGTTCCCCGGCTCAATGGATTCAATTTTTTTATGAGATTTGAGTTAGATGTCAAAAATATAGTGGAATAATTCCATTGGTCTTTTGTCGAGGAAACCGTTGAAATGCGAACTTCCGGGTTGGCCTACAAAAATATGTCACCCCTGCAGCACTCTATTCATGTCCACACACTAAAGCCTGTATTCAGGAATCACAAGTTGGCATTGCAGCCAACAGGGCAATAACTCACAATACAACTTTGAAACAAATAGCAGAACACCAAAGATACAATGCAGCTCTCCAGCAGCGGGGACATGCTGAAGATGGTGTCACAGGGGGATGGAGTGGCCAGCAGCGAAGGCCGGGTGCGCCCAGTGTTGATGCTTGGGGACTGGTCTTCTGTCATGACATCAGTTGACCTCATACAAGGACTCGGTGAACGCGGATACAAAGGATGAAAGAAGCAACAGATGTAAAAAAAAACAAGGCTTTTGGGCATTCTGAGCAAGATTATGTTTGCCCTTCTCCCCGCGCCTTCCTCACTGCACCGTACTTCAAATAATCCTGCAGGAGACGGTGGATTGTGTGTTCCTTGTTAACTTTATGGCTACTGCTCCTTAAAAAAGGTCACAAACTTTGGGAGTGTGAGGCAATAGTGCAAACCGGGCCGCGAATAACACGGCTGACACGGTCAGGTTTTGAAATTTTCATTACAGGTCATAGGAAAGCAGGAGAACATCAGGCTGAGATGTCATGTTTTGATGTCAGCCCCTCAGAGTCAAAGAGCAAGGACTTCTTTATACACAGGAATCTGATGGAGAGGACGGAGACATGCCAATGCCTGCACTGACCATGCCTTCAATAGCCCACACTGCAATACAGACACAAGACATTCCTTTATTCCGTTAAGGCCATAGCTGTGATAATAAGCACACCCTGTGTACACAAGCTAACAGGCCATAAGGACCACGTTAGTGGTGATGGGAGAATTTTCACCTTGTCATATAAATAAGAGCTCATAGAAAAATGTCTGAATACAAAATACAAAACTGACCTTGAGGGACATGGACTCTTTTATTTATTTTGTATTCCATTTTAATTCAATTTTTCCATGACATTTTTATTATTGCGGCTGTACACTGGGTTATTGACCTAGTCATTATCACTATGAGAATGTTGCTGTCTCTCTCGATATAGCTTCCAGTGCATTCCCACTGTGGTGACAAGTTTGTTTGTTTTTCGGACAATATTTGGCACAGAGATGGTGCCTAGAGGAGGACCCCTAGTGACTTACCAGAGAGTTAACGTTTTCACTAATCCAGTTATGTATTGTAACACTTACTGGACAGATTAATAGTAAATTTAGAACAGACGTTCATGCTCTCATATGATCTATTCTAAATAGAGTTGTTCTGATGCCGGTATCAGGATTGGAAATGCCTCCGATTCAGCCTAAAATGCTGGATCTGGTATTTACGCTTCACAGGAACAACCACAACATGTGTCACTCACTACCCGAAGAAGGATATGTTTTCACAGCAATACAAATAGATATTAGAGAAGGAATCATGACTTGTTTAACTTTTTTTTTTTTCAACGCTCTGGTATTGGATCGGTACTCTGTATTGGCTGATATGCAAGTTCAGGCATTGCTAGGAAAGTGAAAAAATTGTATCGGAACATCTTTAATTCTCGAGAATTTGGTGATCCACCACCACCATGTCAAAGTGTTTTACGAATCTAGTCAAATATCCCAACGTGACATTCATGGATCACCTTTCATCTACCGCCATGGTCTGTTCAACAAAGCGTCCAATACTTTGGTTTATGACCAAATACCTACAACACCAGTAACATTCCATCACCCTCAGCTGTACAGTGTTTACCTCTTATTGGCAACAGTGTGCATCCTAACAGACTGAACTAAGGTTGTGAACATGGTAAACATATAACCTGCTCAACAGTAACATGTTAGCATTGTCATTGTGAGCATGTTAGCATGCTGATGTTAACTTTTAGCCAGAGTAAAACCTCACAGAGCTGCAAGTGTAGCTTTAGACTTTGAGCCTTATTCATGAATGAGTCTCATGATTACAGGTGACTTTCTTGTATGAAATCTAAAATGAAACAGAGGGCTTTCAATTGTGTTCCTCCCTCTTGCAAATGCTGTTTATTTTTGTGGATAAGCGAGCACAAGACTGTAATAAATAAAGTGTAATAAACACTTAGATCATGTGGACAATTTGGACAAAAGTTAAATACATTTTCTAGAGACACTGCAGGGTTGAAAACGACCCAAAATGGACCATGTTCATTGAACTCAGGAAGTTGGGTTTCATCCCTTAATCCAAATATTGGTCCATGTTGACTAGAATGCTAGAATAACTAGAATAATGTGATCTCATAAACGGGTCATTATTATTTTCATGTTTCCTTACAGTAAAATCTATTAAATAAAATATGGTTTAAAGGCGCTAAATTGGATATTCAGAGCATTAATGTTCGGACGCTGTTTAAATCTGAATTAATTAATTAAAAAAACTGGATTTGATTGACTTTTGAAAACATCTCAAGTAATTTAACGGCAATGAATTCTCTGCACCACCCACAAAATGTCGCTGCAGGCGATATAAACCTGTGACCGAACTGTAATCTCTTTTGACTTTCATGTGGACAGAACCTTTTGATGTCTTCATGGTGCTTGATGTACATGAATCATAATGTAATGTTGTACGTAACATAAAGGGATGCACTGTACATGACATTGGCAGCTTAGGCAAATACAGCTGAAACAAACAGCGAGTATCCTCTGCACATGCAGTATTCCACAGCCATCTCACACATGATGTAGACGCATACAGCGTAATCCTGTTTGTTATTTCATTATTCTCCACCGCACAGACTGGTGTCAACAAGAGAGACAAGGTGGTTTTGTCTGTGTTTAACTCTATTTTTTTATATTAACATTTTTAATTGCTTTCATTCTTTCTCACATAATATCGCTATATATTTCCTATTTAGCGTTCACATATGTGTTATTTATAGCTATGACCAGGGTAGATGTGGACTTCCCTTGCTTGTTTTTATTTTATGCAATTTATACTACGTTTATCAGATATGGTTAGTAGTTTGGCAAATTAAGATTTTACATACAAAACATTTCTTATCTTAATATGATGCTATTCAACCACCCACAAATATGTATATATGCTTATAATATATATATATAAATGTGTTCCATCTTGACCAGCTACAACATCAATATGCTGATAACATGCATTAACAATAACCCAACAGTATGAATATATAGTAATATCAGATTCAGAAAGAGAGAGTACTTTTGTGTACAATTTGCTGATCATACTTATGTACCTTAAATTAGTAAATGTATTCTATTTAATATGGACATCATCATAGTACAAACTTCACTCTGTGTTTAGTATTTACAACACCTTTCCACAGCTTTATCGTATTGTCATTTAGAATTTAGACTTTTACTTCACATTTTGGTATTAATTAAAGTTTCTGGATAGTTCATCCACCACTGACTATTCTGTGTTAAGACATCTGTTTTGAATTAAATGACTTTGATTTGATGTGATTGAATCATGGATACTGTCAGAACACAGAATATATGAAAAGGTACTGCATGGTGTTATTCATATACTCCTTCTAAACATTTGCGGGAAATGTAGAATACATTAACTTTTTTTCTGGATTGAGTGAGATGAATGAAATAACATTTTAGAGGTTTTGTCAGCTTTAGCATTTTATGTTCACGATGCAGCTTGATGACGACTGGTGGTGTACTGACTTGAAGCGAGCTGCTAATTCTCATCAGAGCAGTGAGATTTGCTGTCAAGTCCTGTTACAAATATATTTGAAAATACATTTGAAAAAATTTAATTTAAAATACAATTTTCTAATTTGTACAAAATGTGCAAAAATACAGTTTGGAAAATCTCCACTGATTATTAATATGTTTTCAGAGGAGTCAGTTTGGGTTTGACCAATTACTGTACATTAAGGCTCAAGTCAAGTGTCCCAGTACACCATGACAGTGCGTCAGTGAACCAGTAAGCACGACACGAGGACCCGTAAAATGTGGGCCAGTGGTCAGTGGTCAGCTGTTAACATCAGCAGCAGCATGCTAATTGTAAGCTAGCTAGTAGCCAGCATCCCTTATTTGACAAAAGAAAGTAACCAGATAGGATCAAATTGTCTTTTTTATTTATTGTATATTGTAATATGTTCTCCCAAAATATACTTGTACTTTCATAACTTCATTGACAGTAAAAGGTCAGAAGAAGAAAAAGCTTTCAGTCTTTGAACGAAGGTGATGAATAAGCTGTATTTTCTCAACATTGTGTTAATTACTGTCATTTGTAAGCCGGATTTGAGATGGCTGTAAGGCAGATTCTGGATCAGTAAGGTCCTGACTAAATATGAGTAATCTCGCTCAGCCAGAGCCAACAGATCATCTAGTTGACATGTTAGCATTAGCATGTTGAGTGGAATCAGAGCTGTGGTTTGAAAAACAAGGAAAAAGAAGCATCATGGTCTACTGATGTTGATGAAGTTTATGTATTATTACTTCCTTTTTAAAATGTTCCACATTTGATAAGAGTCTAGACTTTGTTCTCAATGGATGCTTTTCCTAATCAACGCAAAATCTAGACACATTACCCAACATAACATTTTGCACCCCCGGTCTCCTAAGACCGCTGTACACTTGTAAAGGTTAAAGGACGTTATCAAGTTATTTGCTCTCCTCCAGCACAATCCACAATTCATTTCAGCCTTTTGCAACCTTCAGTGACGTTCAGCCGCATTTCCCTCACCCCTCTTTTTTTTCTTTCTCAAAGCAACATGAAACAAACCAGAGAGCAAGCAATTTTATTGTTCAGTGGTATCTTTAATTGTGATGAAAAGGATTATGTAGATTTCTGTAAGCCTCCTGACAAGACATATTTTAAAGTGAATAGGCCATAGAACAGGAATATGTGTCAGTGGTGGAGGCTTAGTGGAACGTCTTCTCAATAATAGGGTAATCCTGGAGTCTAGGGATCCCTCATTTACCCTCTCAGCTGAGAGATGATGTGCACTGGTCTCCAATTATAGCCCATGGTCTCTTAAAAGACAAAGGAAAGGACTCAGACTGTGTGACTAAATGTCATAAAGATATTGCCTTTATCTTTATTACTTCTTACAGAAAAATATTGAGCAGCATTACAAAGGGGAAAAAAACATTAAACTGTACCTTATTCAACAAAAAACAAAGAAACAAACAACATTTCAGTTTAGATCACATTGGCAGACGCCTTTTGTTCAAAGTAACTTAGAATAAGTGGTGTGTCTGTTCTGGGCTACTGTAGAAACAAGCTCCTTTTTTGATATATACTACATTTTAAGGTAACGAAAACACAATGATTCTTATTTTCAGGTGATTACACACTAAGGAGAACGTACCTATTGATATGATATTACATTTCCCCTAAATGCTGCATACTGTTCCTTCAATGTTTGTCTTTAACTGTAATGTCTTCTTTTTGAACTAATGAACGATTATAAACTTAACAGCGTGATGCATCTTGGGTCCAACGCCACCAGTCTGACACCTCTATCAGCGGTCACAACGTCCCACACTGACGCTCTAACTGCGTATCAAACTGATAATCACAGAGCCTGACAACGTTGGCACTGTTCATTAAACAGCCATAAACATGCAGACCTGAAAAAAGATGTTTCTTTCTCACAGCTTCCTGTTCAAAACGTATCCACAAACCTATTAAAATACACAACTCTGACCAGGTCGCTAAATGTGCACCGTTAGCTTACGCGGAGGGTTTTCCTCTGGAGATAATGAGCGGTAAATGTCTCCAAATGACAAAAACACGCCTTCAAAGTCAGGGCAACGACACTTTTAGACGCTATTGCAGCCATGTGCCTCACAAAATGGCCCTTCCTTGGTTTTTCTTTGGGGACAAATTAATTATCTGTGACTTAAAAAATATATATATTTAGCAGATATACACAAATTCAACAAGACTGATTTCTGGTGATATTGGTAGCTCCTCTGAGAAAAAATAAAAGAATGACAACATACTACAAACCGTTGAAAGCTGTTTATCTATCGCTTGAAATGCGCCTAATTTTATAGTTCTTGATTTCACCCAAACACAAATGAATAGCATGAAGTATAGGTGAAGTGAGGACTGACTTCCCGATGTCTGCGGCTTCAGTCTACTGACTGGGCTGAAAACAAAAGAGTGGGATAAATAAAGACCGGAAAGTGCTGTGTGATTTGTGTGGAGGATAAACAAAGACTAATTGCTGCTGGAGGTCAGCATCCCGAATGCAGATTCAAAGCAGCGGGTGTTGCCGTAGAATTATAGCGGGTCACAGTTATTTAATAACCTGAATGGGCAATTTCGCAGTGAATCCGCAGAGAAAGGGGACAAGAAAAGTTGTGAAGAATTGATGATGGACTCTTTTGAGTGTGAGCGAGATAAAATTGACCATGAAATCTGGAGCTTGGAATTAAATTGGTTGGAAGAAGAAGGGGGTGGAAGGTGTGAGACACAAGTGCCTTTGTGAAAATGCCAAGGTTAATTTGCACATCAGTTAAATGCATAATTGTAGAGGAGCTCTGTTTGGACAAAAGAAGCCCTAATAGGGAGGAATCTAGTAAATAGCTGAGAGGGTTAAAGTGATTTGTGTTCAGTTTGGCATTTCTCTCTCAGGGCCTGTGGGTTTACGCAGCTCTTCCTCCTATGGTTTCATCTGGAGCTTTGAAGGACCATCTATTTTGCAAGAAATCCTTTTTTTCCCGCTTTTTTTTCCCACTTCATTGTAAATAACATAAAAGTGTGACGGTTCCAATTGTTTGAACTTTTCAGACATCCGCTGGTAGCAACATGTCAGTGAGGTATTAAAATCCACTTGTAGAAACTTGAAACTTGCTTGAGGTATTTGATAGCATAACTTTCTTTTTTTTTTGCCAAGGTTACATTGCATTTTCCTTTTTTTAAAGTCTGCCTTGTTGGTGCATTCAGGGGCTCTTGATAAGATAAAAAATGCATTCATCAATTCAAAAATCTATGGCATGCCTTGGGAAAAAAAAAATACCATGTACAATTTGTTGGCTGTGCTCTTTGCAATGACTGTTGAATGATCATATTGCTGTGGTGAATCAGTCAGGTTCATCTCTGAAGTGTACGGTGTCAGCAGCTTCACAACGGCGTGTATGAAGCTCTTACATTCTGCCTGTGTTTCACTTCAAACTTTTTCAGCCACCACACGTTTTGTGACGCGACATTGTGCTTTCATAGTGTAATTCTTTGCATAACTGAAGCTAATAAGTTGGATCCATTCATCCATGTGGGCAGACATTAGCACATGAACCGGGTTATTAATGTTGATTTAGTGTGCTGAAGGATCATTCTGAATGATCAAGGGTACCTTCTGATATCAGGATAAATGCATTTTAGAGATAACTGATCAGAAGAGGCCTCGGGCCATGATAACACACAGGTTTTGCTGAACTTTTCAAACAGCAAATTAGTTAGTGAGCTTGTAGAGTTCTTCCGCTTCTACACGGAAAATTCAAACAAATTCTCAAAAAAAGTGTGTAATTAAAGGCACGTTGCAATTGTTGTACCTCACAAATGTTTTGGTGAAATAAAATAAAGATTCACAATCAAGTTTATCAGTTATCAAGACTAACGTTGGACAGAAGAGGTTTAACGGTACGTTTTTAACTTAAAATTGGCATAAAAGCGGTTTATTATTATATTAGTGGTTAAAAATGCATCATTGACAGTAACAGTTACATTAGTATTTTGAAAATGAAATATAAAATGAAATGATCAATATCAAATTAATAGATTTACAGCTGAAAGTGTCATAAATTGACTTTTAGAGCCTTATTCGATACAAAAATTCCCTTTTCATCCCCAAAAGCTGGACACACAGATCTTACAGCTGCAGTGCATATGAGCTATTGAAACATTTTGCATGATCATATTCGTTCCGTGCTGCTGTATTTGGCTAACCAGTGGCTGAATCATTGGAACTCCAGCAGCAGAGATGAGGCAGTCAAGAGATGGCTGATATCAACCAACTTATCCAAGATTGCACAATTCAAAAATGGGTGTTGGATTGAGAATAAAATCAGCCCTCTTATTAACAAGAGATGTCATCGACATCAAAGTCACTCTACTTGACTCTGTCACTTGAAAGAGTCTGGTTGGGACCAGGGTCCAATCCATTGCCCCGGGAGGCCCTTTGTGCATCATGGTAATAGAGAACAAAGAAGGCCAAAACCTTATGCTACTAAAATAGATTCACCAAAACCAATCGTAGTATATTAGCGTGGAAATGACACGGAGGAACTGACGAGGGCTTCTCGCGGCAGATGGAGTTTCCCCACACCATGAAATTTGTATACTTGGCTACTAAGAAAACAATTCTTGCTGGTGCGTTGAGCAGCCTTCCTGTTTTCACTGAGAAAGTGACACTGGGGGAGTGAGAGAGTGTGAAGCCTCTTTAATTGCCTTCGGTCACCCACAACGTTGAACCGGAGCGCCACGCAGCTTAGCAAAGGAACCGGGCAGAGGGCCTGATAGATATTTTATCGCCCAAGTTAACGGTTAATGAATTCCCAAAGTGAAATCTGTCACTTCAAAAATAAAGAGGAAGGCAAATTAAAGGGAGATAGAGAGAGACAGGGGAAGAAAGGAACTGGAGAGGGTGACACAGTTTTAAAATGCCCTATCTTTTGGCCATCCCCGGTTTTTCAATGGAATAAAGAAAACTCAGCCTCTTTCTTCTCCTCTTTTCTTCCCCCACTTTCTTTTTTTCTCCCTCCCAGCCTCCTATCTCTCACTCTGCTTTTCTCTGAAAAAAATTCTCATGAATGATTTATATGTGTCTTGTTATCAGCAACGATTTCTATAGACCCCAACGCATTCACCAAGACATTTGTGGCGTAATTGTTAATTTTAATGCCATAATGGCTTCAGATGGGAGCCCTGATTAGACATTTATTACACAATTAAATGAAACATACTCAAGAATCACAAAAGCCTTCCGTAATTATTTCAGGCCATTAATAAAATGGGCATTAAATTATATTGGACACAAAAGAGAAGTGAAATAGATTTCCATTAGAGCAATAGAAGCAGAGAGGGGTAATAGATCCTGCCTGAATTCACTCTGAAATTAATTGTTGCCCAGCCTATTTCCACACACAGTGGAATAAATGAATGAGAAAAGAGAGGAAGAGAAGAACGAGTTGGTGGCCGTGAGAGTGAGGGGAGGGGGTTACATTAAGAGCCTCTGATAAAAACCTTTTGTTTGACGCACTACAATGGACCCTCAATTCAAGAGAGAGAGAGAGAGAGAGAGAGAGAGGAGAGAGAGAGAGAGAGAGAGAGAGAAAGAGAGAGAGAAAGAGAGAGAGAGAGTCAGACCAATTTCAATCTTAGTCCACCCCTCCAGAGTTCTGAGTCGAGGTTATATCCTCTTTTCAAGTTTTGTTTGCTTTTGAATAAACAGCTATCAAAGATCTAGCTGCAGATGCATATATCTAAATGTGACACTTGCAACGTGTGGGTCACAAGGCCGGCCAGACCAAACGCTATTTAATAAAAAAATCTGTATATGACAGGAAATCAATCTTTTCTTTCATTAATAAATGACCTGCCGGGTTCAAAGGAGATTCTTTGACTCTTTGACACCAAGTCACCTTCCAGCTATGACATGATGGAGGTCAAGCCCGATAGACTAATAAATAGCTGTGATCCAATCAAATCTTTATCTTTCAGGAAAAAGGTCAGTTTTCACAAGATGATATGGTAACAGTCAGGAGTAGAGCTTTTCTTTGAAATATTATAATTATTATACTATATATACATTAGCACAGACTCATTTGTACCTCATACTCTCACTATGATGCAGCTGTATATATGTAGACGTTAGATCTATGTTTTAAATTAATATGTCTATGGTAATAATTTCATTTTTTTGCAAAGTATTTTAAATGTAATGTGAAGTCAAGAAAGAGAGAGAGCACATACAATGGAAAAATGAACAGAATGTATTTCCCCCATCTCTGAACAGCAGATTACGATAGTTAAAACACATCAAAGCCCCAACGTATGGCAAAGACTTTATGAAACCATTTCCGACGGGAACTCTTAAATTGAACCGTCTTTTGAACTGGCGGTCTCTTGAGATCTTCTGTAAAAGTGCAAAAGAAATGGGAACTGATATCTTGCAAGGCTAGAACAGATCATTCAACTGAAATTAATTAATCATTCGCTGATACAGATTTGTAGAATTGTATTTTTTTTTTCTCCCATCAGCCTGTCTGGCCTCAAAAGCTTTTCCATTCTTCAACTGTCTCTTTTACGTTATTATTTCACATTCGGGTTTTCTGTGTTTGAGTTTTTTCCGATACCTACAGTCCAGCTCGGATTTCGAAAGCAGCGGTTTGTCCCACTTCATAACTGCAAATCCTGTAAACAAAACAGGGAGAAAAGGCACAAGATGGGGTTGATTGATAAGCATAATTTTGAGACGTTCAGGAGAAGCACTGTGCAATATTGATTTTCAATTCCAGTTTATAATGCATCACCTGGCTCACGGGAGCTTTGCTCCATGTCTTGAGGATCAGGTCTCAGACTCAGTGGAGGCACTGGTAGCCCTATGGTGAGAGATAAAAAAAGAGAGTTAGTTGAAATTAAAATAAAAAAAGATTTGCTTTCCCAGTAAATGCCACATTTACCTTTGGGTGTCTACACTGTAATATAACCACCAAATCCAATTAATCAAAACATTATACTTCACAATATTCCGTGTCGTATTAAGTACAGAGCCTGAATGTCAAAGCTGTACGCACTCCTCCAGTCAAATTATGTCCACTGATGAGATATGGCTTTGGGCTATAATGAGAGTTAATGAGTGAGTATAAATGTGTCATAGGTCTTATCATGGCCATTTTACTTTGAAGGAACAGCTGTTATTTCATTTGAGAATTTGTCCAAACACAGAATGTAGTATAACAGTGAATAACATCACAGTTGAGAGCCAGCTGTTGTCAGAGTTGAATCCTGTGTACATCATAATTTTCTAAGCCATGATGGCCTTTATTAAACTACCTTGTGTTTTGTATGGCATTAAACTGATTAATATATGAATAAAATATACAAAATATACTTTTGAATCAACACAAAACTGGAAATCATGGTCGTAAGAGAGCATTACTCCAGTTAGTGAGAATCAACTCCTCTGGGCCTTTTCTCAGCACCAAACTGGTCAGAATCATTGCACGCCACCACAAAAAAACAAGCGCGTACCAGAGCTTAGGAAGTACTGACGAGGATTCTGGATTTGATAACCATTTGACCCACAGAACTCTTGACCTGTATATGTTCAGCATAAACATCTTCTTTCAGGTACAGAGGAAAAAGACGTAGAGGTAGCAGTTTGAGGTCCTTGCTTGGGATGACTCAAATGCAGTGGCGGACCGTGCATTTTCTACCTAGGCCTGCTGTCTGATATCATATTCATAAATACGCGCATGACGGGATGCTGTTCGCCGCTTACGGCCCGCCACTGCTCAAATGGAAGTTTGTCATAGGATTTTTATCC
Organism: Myoxocephalus aenaeus; assembly: GCA_038501785.1. Taxonomy (NCBI): domain Eukaryota; kingdom Metazoa; phylum Chordata; class Actinopteri; order Perciformes; family Cottidae; genus Myoxocephalus; species Myoxocephalus aenaeus. The sequence continues at coordinate 4,318,303 of JBAMJR010000011.1, forward strand.
AAGATGTGCAAGCAAGGATCTGGGAGCATTCTGTGGGATCACCAGTCAAGAAAGTAGTGGAGTTTCAGCAGGCTGTGGACATTGTAGGAGGGCTGAGAGAGTCAATGAGGATTGGTGGCAGTGTTTGGTTTGGTTTTTGGTTTGATTTGGTTACTTTATTAGTACCCTTAGGTAGACTTGGTTTGCAGTAAAAAAAAAAAACAGTAGAAAACGAGGCATCCATCTCGACATACTGTACATTACAACAAACACAGACAACCAGACAAACATGATGAAAGTACTCAAAGCTCCAGATCAGTGCTGTTATAATTATAGATTGTTCACAGGGACCTTGAGACCTAGTTTGGTCCCAGGGTTTCGGAGTTGAACCGGACAATAGCAGGAACTTGAAAGGACCATCATTGGTGACTTAGAAGACTTAAAGAACTAAGAAATTAATTGTGGACCTGCATTGTATATAACGTCCTGGAGAGTACGGTGCAGGTAGAAGACATGATTGATCATGGGATGGTCTTCTTCATTGACAGGAGAACGGTTAAGGTACAGGACTAAGTGAGCAGCCTCAGAGGAGATGATGATGATGATGATGATGATGATGATGATGTTGATGATGATGATGGTGTTGTCTTAAAGATGGCAGAAAACCAATGTAGGACAAGCATGATTCCACATAAGGCAAAGGCAGGAAATGGAAATGAGGATGACAGGGGAGGTCGGAGGAGCCATTGACGGACTTGAGTTTGAACAGCTGTGGAAGAGGTGCTCATGCTATTTCTGATTCTGGGACCGTGTCAAATTAAGGTGGATTAGAGTCCCAGCAGCTCACCGATAGTTGGACTTTACTGTCTGAATAGAGGCTAGGTTTCTATAGTCAGCTAGTGGTTCTATTCTTCAGTGGCCTCCTGCGTAGTCTGCAGTGCCCAGCGAATCATTTCATAGTTTTGTTTTGCAGATTTAAGGAAAGGAAATAAGGCACAAGGGTGGAGTTTCTGGACCTGGGGAGACTATTGGTAGACGAGGAACCATATTCCACATTGGAGGCATCCACCTCGAAACCAAGGACAAGGAGGCATTGAGATGAACTAATACGGGAGCACAGTTACAGTGCCATGTTATGCTCCGTCTGTCCCCCTGTACTACTGAAGACGCTTTGAGTCATCCCAGGGTTTAGTAAAAGTAAAATTGCGTACAACAAACAATCAAATTAAGTAACCATCCTGTCGGTGCATTAAAAGATTTCCAACAGTAATTTTAAAATAAAGAAGAATAAAAACATATAATATAAATGAGAAAAAAATATGTATTTGCTCTGACCTACAAAAACAGTAAGATAATTGAGGTATTGCACTTCAAGTATTGTAGTGGGTAGAGAGTCATTAACTACCAACGCTTGGCCAGAGCCCCACTGCACTCTGATCGAGCTCAAATGTAAACCCACCCGCGTCAAACAAACACGGGACTTGCGTCAAGGAGTTTGCTGTTTGTGTCCAGTGCAATAGAGGTAAACGTTGACCGTGAGTCGTTAATGACATTAGTCTCATGAGTCATGTGAGTCGCTATAGCCTGGCTCATTTGTAAGTTGAGTAAACGTCAACTGCACTCCTTTTCTCAAACCTAACCAAGTGGTTTTGTTGCCTAGACCTAACCTCCCGTGAAGACGGAAGTCTTGTGGAGACAAGTAGGGAGTGGAAACCAGCATGCGTTCCCCGATACGTGCAAACCTGACAGTAGACCTAATGCGTCATAGTTTGAAGCTTCGGCCACTGACCGAGTGGCAGTATTTGACGAGTTGGGAATGAGAACGCTTTGGTTTAGTAGCACTTTTCATTGAATGGTTGTCGTCACCCAAACATGATATTAATTTAATCTGAATCCATCTTTACACTGCCCTCACAAATTATGTAACCCTTACAAAGAAAGTAGAGAGTTCTAGTCCTTGAACCGAGCTACTTTTTGCTGGGCCTGGCACGCCTACTGAACATGCTAATCTTTGGAGCGCCATCTTAACCTGTTAAAGTTTCAAACTTTGTTGTATTGTTTGTGGGGACACTGGAAGTATTGTGGCTACGGGGGAATAGGTCCATCAAGCAGCGCTTACAGACCAATGCAACAATTCTGCATTGATCATTTCATTATCTCAGCACTATCGTCAAATTGTTTATCGGATGCTTCGTTTTTAGACCGTATCACTTTTTGAAACAGTACAGTTGTGCTTTGTGAGCATGAAACTGTAAAAAAAATAAACTGTCCGGTTCCATGACAATTATTCAAATGTATTTATGTACAATTTATACATTAATATTGATGGTATTATATTATTCTGGATATGCACGTTATGTTATTGTTTAGCAGTAGTTCAGATTCTCATTTATACTTCTTATCTAGTGAGTCGCAGTCTCATGTGAAAGGCTCAAATCCCCCTGCAAGGAAGACCAGCTCCAAATGAGTTTTTTTTTCTCTTAATGAAGGTCAGGAGAGAGTCACATCTTTCCTTTTGTGATAATTTATCCCTATCTCCTGTTATCTCTTTTGCCCCTTTAATCCTAATTGTATTGTATAATTGTGTGATGTGCACCTCGTGGTCTTTGAAGTATTGCCCCTATCCTTTCATTATTACCCGATGCCTTGAACCTTTGTCAATTTTTTTTCTTCTGCTCTGCTCTGTGCTATCCAGTGTTGCAGAATAAAAGAGAGAGCAGCTTAGGTTTAGTCATTTTAAAAGACTTTATTCAAGTCGGACTTCTATCTTACTGAGAAATTGTAACCACAAAGATATGATAAATATATATGGATATTGTCTGTATTGTATGCGATATGTATTATAGTGATAGCAATACATCTCACATACTGCTCATTGCTGTTGGAATTGCTTCTCAGTGTCAATGAATGGTAATGTCAAGGATAATGTAAAACATATCTATAGTGTAATGAGCAGAATTTGAGTTTTAGAATTATGTCATTGCTGAAAGATAGCCTTTTTGTATACTTAACATTGTAAGTATAATTATCAGCAAATCAAGCATACGTAAACATTTTGTACAATAGGGACAACATGGATATATATATATATATATATATATATATATATATATATATATGTATATATAATATAAATTAATAATTTCTGTAAACATCTTTGAAAGAAGTTGGTGTTATGTACCTCAGTTGATAAATGGTTCTATTTTCAAATTGAACATTTTCTCAAAGAGGAAACTGAGCTCTATATCCTTTTTGTCGTGATTACAACAAGTGGAGTGAGCATGTTTGTGCTCTTACATTTTTTTCTTCTGTGTTGCATATTCAGTATATTAGGACATGTTCAAATGGAACTAGGTAGTTTGGAGGCTGTAATTGCTTGTTCAAATGCCAGTAAACTGTCCTTCAACCAGGAGGCACATGGTCCAAACCCTTCTGGTGATCTCACTGAGTTTGTTGTTGCACTATAGTGTGTGTGTGTGTGTGTGTGTGTGTGTGTGTGTGTGTGTGTGTGTGTGTGTGTGTGTGTGTGTGTGTGTGTGTGTGTGTGTGTGTGTGTGTGTGTTTTCCTTTTCACACCTTGTGTGCCCTGTCTTATTGCTAATATTGTCCATAGCCATGACATTACCCATCTATCAATGCTCACAATTCACCTTGTAAATACCAATCAGATACAACAACACAATAGGCAATGCTATATTACACACTGTATTGACAAGGTCCTTGCTCATTTACAGTGAATCCCATACTGAAGCTTTCGTAAGGGACAGACAGTTGGCCATGTTTTGACAACATGAAAAATGTGTTTATTACAATTCATGGTGCAAAAATGTATTAGTTCCAAATATGCAGTAGTTCTTCCACACTGTGGAGAAAAATAGGCTTAAAAACAGACTGCTGGTTAAAAAAAAAAGTTAGGAAAGTTGTAGAGCATGCAAGTTGTGTCTTTCTAATATATCTTTATTTTTTTTCAGAGAACCATCACTAAATGGGATGGAAATACAATGAAAGGCATTGAAATGTCAACCCTAGCTTTTAAGAGTTTTTGAGGGAGGACGCAAGTGTGCAGTGAAGAAACCCTCTTACCGCTTCAGCACCATGGACAGTTACGGTGGGGGAGCTTACCTCAATGCTCTCCACGGGAGCCCAAGTTGGCTAATAGGCTCTCTGTGTGTCAGGCCGCTCCCCATTCACTTTTTAAGGCGAGATGGATGGACATGTGTCCTTAGATAATCCGAGTTTTGTGTGCGTGCGTGCGTGCGTGCGTGTGTGTGTGGGGTCTCGCGTGTCTCGTTTGTGTGTCATTTTTAATTTGTTATGTATTACAAGACATTTTGGAGGGGGGGTTAAATTGATTAGAATAAACTTTTTCACCAGTTGTTAGTCTTATAATAATTAATAGTGATGCTTTGCATTTAATAATGTCGACAGTCCTTTTCTAAACCACATAAATCAGAGAACATATTACATTCTTCTTTATCTTTTTTTTTTTTTTTTTGGGGGGGGGGGGGGGGGGGGCTTTCTGTTAGTTATGACGATCCAATCCTTTCACGTTTTCTAATGCCTTAAATTTGGAGATGGAAATAAGTTTTTGCTGTGTGTGTGTGTGTGTGTGTGTGTGTGTGTGTGTGTGTGTGTGTGTGTGTGTGTGTGTGTGTGTGTGTGTGTGTGTGAAACCTCAACTATTTTATGTACATTGGTTATTAATTTGTACCGTTGTATCTCAGACAGTATGGTGTCAAATGTAGTCAGGATTATATTTGACACAAATATAAAAAATCAAAACCTCCTGCATTCCTTATTATGCCCGTTTAATTGTCGAGGGAACTTCCGGGCGTGCGTTTATTAGACAATCGTTTTTTTTAATAAGAAACATATTAGACCCCCCCACACACCCATCCCTCCTCCTCTTCGTGAGTATAGGAGGTTCAGCCCCTCAAATTATTCCCGGCTATCTAATTCATTGATCTGAAAATGAAGCCGGTATTATGTTTATGGCTGCCTATAAACGCTATACATGTCAAATTGCACATACGCTGTTGAGCGGAAGATAGCGCGACATCATTTAAAAACTAAAAAAGAAGAATGCGCTGAAACAAGCAGCGCGAACATGCAGTATATACCTCGTGGCTGCTGATGAACATCACTGCCTGCCGATTGCAGGCATCCGGTCGGCGCTTGTGTTGGGAAGGTCGGGGGCGTCCTCAGCTGTGGGCGACATTGTTCTGCAGGTTGGGGGGCGGCTTCTTTTTTTTGGGTACAATAATTTCAGGGGTATGCAAAGAAAGATGCGATGGAAATCTCCTTGTGGCGAGCTACCGATGTGACGCATGCGTGCGCGAGGAGACGGAGAGCGGAGAGAGAGCGTGAGAAAGAGACACAGATTGGTGTTGAAATATGGGAATATCAGAAGGCAGGAGAATAAACTCCATTTCGTCCTTTTTTTTTTTTTTTTTTTTTTAGGGAGGGGGAAATACAAATGACTTTGGCCTTTTTCCTCTTATTTGTACAGAATGAAACCTCGCTGCAAATAAATATATTGGCTTTAAGGTGGCCACATTTCAGCCTGGAAAGTCTCTTGTTTATTCATTTTCTTAATTAATTCGACACGCTAGCATATTAGAGATACGTCAGTGTGATGTGGTGACACGTGAAAGCATCCACTTTGAAGTGGCGTGTGCTGCCTATTTGTGCAACACACACGCACAGACACACGCGCGCGCACAGAAAGATGAGATGATAATTGCAATAGGATGTGGTCCATCCGCTACATCAGCGTGTGGGTAAATACACACACACACATATGTGTGTGTGTATATATATATATATATATATATATATATATATATATATATATATATATATATATATATATATATATATATATATATATTTATTAACCTTAAATAAATATATGCCAGTGTAACTAACTATAGAAGATTATCTCTCTCTCTCCATATATATATATATAGTATTAATGTATTATTATCAATGTATATATATAGATCTCCAATCACAGCATTTTGGCAGTGTGAGAAAAAGAAAAAAAGAAATCATCCATCTGCGTTTGGTTTAATAATCACAGCTGAAGGAATCATACATCACGCACATTAGCCCGAGGCTATTAGGCAGCGGTCCCCATTGAAATTTGCATTTTTGAAACGATCACTCCGCGCCTCCTTAAAACCACACTGTCAAATCGATGCGAGCTAATGCAACAATTATGGGCTCACAATGGCGGCTTTGCGAGCGTTTACAGTTGATGTAACATTTCCGTACTGTTTGTAATTCTGTCACTGCGCAAGAAGAGCTTCCAGAAATGCAGGTTGGAATATCGATATGGCTTTAACTGTGCGCGCGCCCGTGTGTGTGTGTTTTGATAGTTATTGTGGCTGCTTCACAGAGTGAAATGCTGGGGGGTGGGGGGAGAGAGATTACACCTGCTGAAACACTGATGACAATGTTTCATATATATATACTATATGTGTCCCTTCCAGTACTGAACCCTTTCACACATGTGTGTGTGACCACCCTGCAACTGCTGAAGTGTCTCTGAGCAACACAGAGGTCTGCAAACATGTTGTGTTCTTTCACTCAAACATCTTGAAGAAATGAAGAGCCTATTCATTATCATTGTTGTTATTAAATAGTAATATTATTGTTATCATTTTCTTTATCACTCAAAAATTCAAACAAATATGTATGTACATACATAACTAAATAATAACTCTACTGTGGTGTATCCCATATATTTCTGTGTAAAGCAGTAAATCAGTCACCTCACTGGATGAAAGTCAGGTTTTAAAAAGAAAAGGTGGAAGGTCCATGTTTGTTGCGATTCATTACATTAAATGGATTCGGTGAGGGACCCCCCCCCCCCCCCCCACACACACACACGTGCCCCTAATTACTTATTTTTTTGGTCTTCTTCTTCTTCTTCTTCTTCTTCTTCTTCTTCTTCTTCTTCTTCTTCTTCTTCTTCTTCTTCTTTTCTTTCTACTATACCACCCGGTCTTTGTTTATGTTGTACTGTACATATATATAATTCTTTTTCTTTTTTTGGGACAGTGGGGGTGTGTTAAGGTATTATAATCGCCGGTCTTCGTGCTGATTGGGCGCTCAGGTTGGCGAGTGAACGCCCTGCAGATTATGTCAGATTGCGTGCGGGAACCAAACCAGCCCAGCCTTTGAACTTCACCGCTTTTGGCTCGTATTCACGCTCTTCCGCTCATTTCCAAGCCAGGTGCTTGACGACAAACCTTCAGCGCGCGCGAGAGAGAGAGAAAGAGAGAGAGAGCAAGAGAGAGAGAGAGAGAGAGAGAGAGAGCGGAGAAGAAGTGTGTCGCAGCAGCAAAAAGAAAATAACACTTTTTTTTTTTACGACTCCTGCAAACTGACTGCGGAACATTGCTTTCACCTTTGTGGATTTCTTTACATCTCACATGTGTTTCTTTTCCTCTCCGATGCTGCGTTCGCTGCCGCTGGTCTGAACGAGAGTTGCAACCGGACTTGAACGCGTCGCTGTGTGTTTTTTTTTTTTTTTTTAAACTCTGGGAAAAGCAAACCCCGGTTCGCTGGATTTTTTTTTGATTTTTTTAAAAATTTGATTCTATTTTATTTTGTGCCGGTTTCCTCTCTCCCCCCTCCTCCCCTCCCCCGTCTCCCCTAGACTCAGAACATCCCCAGACGTGGCATGACTAGATCTGGCATCTGGACAGGTGAATAGTTCCCCCTTCCCTCTCCGATAACAACTTTTTTTTTTCTTTCCTCGGCGTTAACATTGGGGGATAAAACCAAGAAGAAGCAGAAAAGAAACAGAAAGTACACTTTTATTTGTATTTTTTTTTTTTTACTTATTTTGAAAACAAGCAAGATGTCAAAGCCCGCCGACCACATCAAGAGACCCATGAACGCCTTCATGGTCTGGTCCCGGGGCCAGAGGAGGAAAATGGCTCAGGAGAATCCAAAAATGCACAACTCTGAGATCAGCAAGCGGCTGGGCGCCGAGTGGAAGCTGCTCTCCGAGTCCGAGAAGAGACCGTACATCGACGAGGCCAAGCGGCTGCGCGCCCAGCACATGAAGGAGCACCCCGACTACAAGTACCGGCCCCGGCGCAAGCCCAAGAACCTGCTGAAGAAGGACAGGTACGTCTTCCCGCTGCCTTACCTCGGGGACAGCGACCACCTGAAGGGACTCTCCATGTCGGCCGCGGACTCCCTGCTGAGCCACTCGGAGAAGGTCCGGGCGTTCATGCCGCCCACGAGCTCCCCGTACTCCTTCCTCGACCCGAGCCAGTTCAGCTCCAGCGCCCTCCAGAAGATGACGGAGATGCCGCACGGGCTCAGCGCGGCCTCTTTGCCGTACGCGTCCTCGTTGGGATACCAGAACGGCGCGTTCGGCGCCCTCGGGTGCCCGAGTCAGCACACCCACACCCACCCGTCGCCCACGAACCCGGGCTACGTGGTCCCGTGCAACTGCACGGCCTGGTCATCAGCGTCGAGTTTACAGCCCCCGGTGGCCTACATACTTTTTCCAGGTATGACCAAGGCTGGGATAGACCCGTATTCATCCGCACATGCCGCTGCCATGTAACCCTCGAGACTCTTTTTCTTTTCTTTTTTAAAGTCACTTGAATACTGAAATGCATGTAAATATATTATGGACAGCGCGCCCCATTTAAAAAAAGAAAAAAAGAAGAAAAAAAAGAGGCATGAACAGTATTAATTGCCTTTGGACTTGTTAAGGTAAAACAAAAAAAAAGGAGGAGAGAAAAAAAAACTAAAACTTTTCCAGAAATCCAACAAGTTCCCGACCTGAGCAAAGGAGCTGGGATAAAGGACGGTGCCCTGTGAACTGTAAGAAATGTAAATGTTATAACGTTTATGGCAACCAGAAAAAAAGGAGGCCTTTAACTTTATTTATTGTGTACATTTCAATGCCGATATGCTGATTTGTGTTGATTATTATTATTTTTTGACAAAGGGTACTCTTTTATTTTGAAAAAAAAGAAAAGAATTGGGCTTGCACAATTAGCGTTCGTATTTCCTGTATAGGCCTAAGTAGTCTACATTTTTGGCATTCGTAATTTTACGATGTTCTAGGTGATCAAAATCATATAGGCTGGATTATTATACGGGTCATATTGTTTATACTTATCAAAAACCTGGCACATGAAACTAGACGGTCTATTTAAGATGACACACACACAAAAAAGAAGAAATAATCATTAACATCCGAATGTTTTTATTTTGTTTATTTAATTACATTTTTTTTTTAACCTGTGGTTCAGTGCTGATATAGTCACACGCGTCATTTTGGTTTGGTTTGTTTTGATTGTGTTTTTGTTTAAGGACAACTTCTATTTGAATTCAAGGAGTTACGTATTACCATCTAAGATGGTGATTTAAAAAAAACCTGTCATGTTATGGAAAGGATAATGTATCTGGAAGGTTGATACCTCCTGCTCTTTGTTCAACTGCTGAGCGAAGGCATTTCGAATAAAGACAATCTGTCTTCAACGCTATCAACTTCCTGTATTTGTAGGTTATTGGGCACTTGAGATGGGGAAGATAGCAGGACGCGTGCGCGTGTGCGTGCGGGGGGAGTTTTAACTCGGCAGAGAGGCGTGTTTTAAATCGAGAAAAATACCCAATAATTATTATTATTATGCAATTTAATACATGTTTTAAACGGAAATGATCATTTAAAAACAAAAATAATAAAACAATATATATGTATTTGTACATTTAAAATATTAGGCCCAACTTGACCCCTCCCCTAAACTAATCAATACCCAAAGACAAAACATGCAGTAGAACAATTACATCACAAAGCAATGCGTGGCTTTTCATTATTTGTGTATTTAAACTCTTTAACTCCGACACAACTCGCCCCCTCAAGAGGCTTCATTTATTATTATTATTATTATTATTATTATTATTATTATTATTATTATTATTATTATTCAAATGAAACCGGTCTGAGGCGCGTTCAGCAGCAGCTCAGTGCGGTGGAGGTATGTTTTTATTTGTCTTTTCTCCTGTGACTGTGGGATGAACCTGTTGTGAGATCTCGTGAGGTTGACAGTTCAGATGAGGCCTCCCTGAGGGATCCCGCCCGTCCGACCCGTCTGACTGCTTAATCACTTCAAGGAGGGAGCCGTCTTCTTAATTATAGGTTCACCTAATGGATCAAACTCAATGTGAATTCTTGTTCTTCTTCTCTCCCCTCCTCCTCCCCACCTTCCCCATTACTCTCTCTTGACGCGTCCTGGCTGGCCAACCCTTAACTGCGGTTTGAAACAGAAAAATCTTTACGTGTGTTTACTTTTCCCCAAAAGAAAAAAAAAAGAAGGTGTTGCAGCCAAAAGCCCGCTAAAGCTTTTTGTATCATCATCGAGCCATTCTCGTGTTTAAACCCGCCTGAACGCGGACAAGTGAAACCGGTCCGACTCCCGTTAAGACAAAAGTGAATGAGAGCAGCTTACAGGAGGAATTATACCCGCGTTGGCAGATTTAAATGTGAATTCTGCACCGTTTTTCTCCCTCTTTTTTCTTCATCTTTCTCCCCCCTTCCTCTCTCTGTTATGGGGATCAGGATTCGCGGACCGCGGTGTGTCTAGCCTCGCATTAGACGACTGTAGTATTAATTAAAATGTTCATTCCCACATCCAAATTGTTTACTTATCTGCCAGGAACATATGCCGGGGAGAAGTTAAGATTCGCGATTCTGCACTATTGCCCAAGGTGCAATTCAATCCTGGGGAAGGAAGGAAGGAAAGGAGGGAGGGAAGGAAAAGGGGGAGAGGACGGGTAGATATTTTTTATGACAGACTTAGTCCTTATCTAGAGCTGTAAATTAGGGTGATACTTCATTGAACCGAATGTGAAGTTTTACATCAAACCCCTAAAGCATCCCAATTCAACTTTGAAATTAGACAATTATAATTACTTTCAGGAGTAGCAGCAGACGTGGATATATTTTCTTCTTCCTCTTCTTTTCTTCTTCCTTCCTCCCGTGATGAACATGAGGAGAATACGCGTTCCTTTGTGTGTACACATTGTTTTACCACACTGCCGTTGAGTTTTTGCTTCTCGTGCTTCCTACATTTTATTACACCTGTAATTATCCAACTTAGTCACGGGAATAGACCGCGGGTTCCAACGCCCTGAAATAAATAACCTTAACGATAAACGGCGTCTGAGAGGTATAATGGGAGGGGGAATTATGATTTGAAATTATAGACCGGCTTTTAAAAGCTCTCTTTAACTCTTCTTCCCTTGCACACACACACACACACACACACACACACACACACACACACACACACACACACACACACACACACACACACACACACACCTCTTGACGGGTTTTATTGGAGCACAACAGAGAGAATTCAATCTGCCTTATCTCTCCAGGACTCCCTTTCAGCGCGAGATCAGAGAAGCGGAGGGGGGGCGGGGGGGATAATTGTTCTTTATTTTATTTTATTTAATTCAGGTCATTTATATGCTTCATTTGGCGATACAAGTCAACGAGGAGGGGGACACCGTAGCAGGAGCTTTAAAAAAAAACTTTTTTATGTCGCCTCCTTCACAATATTTCAAGTCCCTCCCCCAACCCCACCTAAAAAAACATGTTAAACAGATTAAACAAAAAGAGCGGAAATTTAATTAGAAGCCATGGGTCATTTACATTATTGTGTTTAAACGTTACCCTGAAATCATCTTCAGTGAATGAAGTTTAATAAGTATAGCTGTTGAGAAGGTGTGGTTTTTCTTTTGGGTATTTAGGCGTGCTAATTTCCTAAATCAAAAGAGGGGTGGGTCCCCTCGAGGAGGACTATTGATGATGATGCTGATGCTGATGATGGTGGTAGTGTCATTGTTGCTTCTTCTGATGATGGCTACAGAGAAAAAAGAGCCGATCATATGTGTTTGGCATATATATATATATATATATATATATATATATATATATATGCCAAACACATGGCTTATCAAAGGTGCATTCATTTTCGGCGTGTGTCAACGCGAGATTTGACACAAATATATATCGAAATTATTTATTTTTTTGAGGGGGGCGGGAGAGGGGGAGGGTAAACTGATCTCATTTCAGCGTATTAAATATTGTCTCCGAAAGACCCCCAAAAAAAAGAAAAAGAAAAAGAAAGAAAGAAAGAAAATCATCACTGGCTAAATCCTTCGTCTGTATCTGAAATTGAATCTGGGATACCATTTTGACGGGAGGAAGAAGTGAAACCGTACAGTTGTGTTGTTTGAAGATGCGGGGGCTTGAATTTGGGGGTCCCTGAATTCTCATTTGAAAGAAATGAAATCGTGAACGAGCTGATAAAGAAAGAAAGAAGAAAAAAAAGAAAAAAGAGGGGGGGATGAGCTGAGAGAAAGAAAAAAAAAGGAGGGGAATCACGCCACGGTTGTTTAATGCGCCGCGCCAGTCGGGAAAAGTGATTCACACCGAGACTTTATTCCCTCCCAGACACATATAAAGACAGTGCACGTCTCTGTTTTATTTACCGCGCATGCATGTGGGGGGGCCGATTCTCTGGAGTTCATCGGATGTGGATGTGTGTGTGTGTTGTTTCACTGAGAAATTCACTGAGAAATAAGTCAAGCTTGCACAGCACTGGCCTCCACCACCTCCATGTTTCTGCACCGGAAGTTTCCTGACTTTTCAAACAGTGTTCTCAGTCTTTTTTTCCTTTTGCTGATGACACTCATTTCCCTGCATGTTTTCGGGCCTCACGACCTTCAGCCTGATGCTCTAAGTGGTGCTGATGCTGATGTGTGTATTTGCCCGGGGACGTTCTGAAAGAACATGTGTCGTATTTGGACCCCTCATTATATTCATATTCATAAAATATTAAAATGTGCACATAATATTTTGTAGTTATTATTATTATTTGGCATCAAGACAGGTGTTAAATATAATTGTTCATGTTTCATCCGCAGGTGTCCCTCACACTGTAATCTTTACAGGGATAAAGAAGTCGCTCATCACTTGGATTTTTTTGTGTTACTTTTCAACACATTGTTAGAAATACTTACTGTCTCTTATTGAAGCCAATGTAACGCTGATCACTGATGTCAGTTTAGTGCCACTCTCTCTAAAGGTTTTGGTTGTATAAGGAGTCACATGTGACCTCAGCAGAGAACTGAGCAGAACAAAAATACATGATAATCTTCTAGTGGTTCCAAACTTTTTTTTCAGAACAGATTTAGTTTGAATCGTTTTTAGAGACACACAGATTTACAATCATTTCATAGGATGAAGTATTTTCTTCTTTCTTCACTATAAAGGGGGTCGCAAGACCACTCAGGATGGGAGCCACTCTTCTCTTATATCGTCCACATGTTGGCAAGATTAGCATTTATTTCCCGTGCAACCTATCGCAGCCATACTTTTTTTTTTACTTAAAAAAAAATCTGCTACAAGCTTATGACCACACACTCAGATTAGTCTGCTTGAGTTCCTCATGCATATTTATTGCTGTGCACTTCCTGCTTGCTCAGACGCCGCCCATACATTAGGATGTGTCATAATTTACAGTAGGCGTGTGAGACGTGTGCTCGTGCGTCATGGTTACCTTTGAGTTATTGCTGTGTCTTTGTTGCTCCTGCACTCTCTGAATCTTCATGCGGCATAAACTTCCCAATATGTCAAAATCATGCAGACAAATTAGTATTTTTTTCTGTTGCTGTCATTAATACTCCAGAGGCTTCTTGAGTCATCGATATGTTCTTTTCTTTTTTACTTGCATCTGCTATGCCAAAATATATATAATTGCAAAATGCTTAACATAGATGAGGTGTCATAAAGTCACTCAGTGATTATTTCATTGACCTATAATGTCTAAGATGAAGTTCTACAATCTTAATAAGCTTTTTCTTTATGGTGTACAGTGTTTTTGTTGTTGTGATACAGCAATTCTGTAGACCTGCACATATTCAGTAATATCTGGATGATATATCATGTCCCTTTATTTATGATAGGAAGACATACTCAACACTAAAAGTCAAGTTCAAGGCTGCGGGTATAACGTGTGATGCAAAACTTAATATGACCAACAGTTATTATCCATTCATCCATATACTTTCTTAAAATAAAGTGGTTCTTCTCAGAAAACGAATTGCATTGATTTGTTTTCTTCATCTGATACATTTCGAAAACCAGTTAAAAAAAATATTTATGGTGGTTTTCTGATCTTTATTTCCAGTTTGAGTTTGGGGAGTTACACATTAATTTATTAAGGACTTTATCAAGAACTTTATCAGCGGTCAGCGCCACTCTTACCTGGAATCCTGTTGAGCGTCTGCAGTACGAGCTCACGTGACTCTTTAATCAAAGGTCACGTATTTAACAAAAGAATCTCGTCATCAAAAGCTTCACAAAATCGTCCTCAGAAAAACGCACTAAATGACGCCAGAGGAAACTCCCTGCAGTCAAACACGGCGTTATGGCGAGTGCTGGAGTGGAAAGATGGAGACAGTCAGATTCCAAGGTTCAAACTTGAGTGACTTCCTCCATTCGTGTCCGTGTATGGTGGCCGATCGCAGTCTAAACACCACACACACTGTGATGTTTCTTGAATTTTACCCGTTGTGCAGCGGCACGAGGAAGTCGAGGTCACGGCCCTCTCAATATTTCTCTGTTTTTGGGGTGATTTGTTAACACAAAGAGGAGTTGGAGTTATGTGTTTGCACTCACATTCATGCACTTACTATGATGTTTGAGATTTTAAAGGCTCATTCTGGTATTTTTTCTTTTTTATGGAATGCCTAGTGAAAAAAAAAGAAGATTTATTTACAGAAACTGGATGGTTCAATTAATATGTGACATTTTAAGATTGCTTTAAAAAACAGAGTTTGGTTGGGCTGTTGTGATTCATGAACTCAGTATTTTTAAGATACTGGAAACAAACACCTGCCATCGCGGTCAGGTAATTAAATAAAGGAGCGTGTTTGCCAAACTGCCCATTAAAGAGCATTCAAGCTGATATACTCCAACGAAGGTAAATAAAGGAAAACACCCCTTCTGATATCAAGTTGCCAAACACACACTCGCTGGTGAAGGGCGGATGCTGAAGCACACACACACACACACACACACACACACACACACACACACACACACACACACACACACACACACACACACACACACACACAAGCCACACACAGAACCAGCCGAGCTGATTCAGTGCCTTCAGCGACTTCAGGTTGAGGGCAGCACTGGCAGTCCAAGCCAATGGAATCCCTCGGTAAAGAGGATGCTAATCGTAGCTCCTTGTGCCTGAGCATGTCTTCCTGGGCCAAATGAGATTAGAGGGAGTGGGATATGGCGAAGCGACGTGCGTGGGGTTCTGGAGGTGAAAGGTAAAGGCACTTATCAGACGGGTTCCCCCTCGGGGTCCTCGGCGGCTGACTCAATCAAAACCCTGCACGCACTTCTCACTGGATTAGACTAATCAGGAAGGAGCAGGGGATGTATAGACCACTTATCTGAAAAAAAAACATTGGGCTCTCTTTCCCTTTGAAAAGACCCTACAGAAATGTTTGTTAATTTTATTTATTACAGGATGCTTGTCGTTGTGGCAATCTTCCATGGAATCATTAAAAGGGGCTCTTCCACTCACTGAAGGCACGCACTGTTTACAAGCGACAAAGATAGAGGAGCCTTTGATGTTCCAAATCCCCCCCCCCCACCATCTTTTCATTCATTGTCATTATTATTTATATATTTACTTAGATTTTTTTTTTTTCTTAATTTATTTCCACCATTTGTGTTTCTCGTGCCACAACAGATCAGACTGATGGAAGGTAGTCAACACAACAAAAGACCCTGAAAGGTATATGAATATTTATTACCGGGACGACTTCAGAGCCAGACAGGCCGTTAGCAGTCAAAAGGAATAGTGAGAAGATAACAGCAATTTTCACACTTATGATTACCTTCAAATTAATCTCCATTTCTTGAAGGGATGTGGGATAGTTGACTAGCATATCTTTCCCTTCTCGATTAAACAAAGTTATTTAATCCAAGTTTCAGCTACTTGTTTAACAAAATAATCCCAAAAAACAATTGCGGATTTTAAAGGGAGAACATGTAGAAGAGGGAAACATACAGGATATAATGATGAGGGCAATAACACTTATGTAAAGTCAGTCTCAGAGTCAGATCACTGACTCATTGACTCTTTTCTACTTGGGCTGTTACACTATTTATAGGCATATGTATATATATATATATATATATATATATATATATATATATATATATAGGGTTATATAAAGATAATTAAAAATATATATATGTTATGGATTAACAGGCGGCCGTGTTAACTGGCGACTTTCAAGTCGCCAGTTAACACGGCCGCCTGTTAATCCGTAACACCGTCATCCCGACGCAGTTCCTGGAGAAGTCAGTGAAATTCCTACGGATATTATTGTGAACCCAGACACGACGGCGTTTGATGCTCCGACGTCTTTGGGATTTCCACAACAAGTATAAAGCAGAGATAGTGGTTATTTTCATGGTGGATGGCATAAATGAAAACTCTTTGCACGGAGATAAACCACAAAGATAAGCCCCGCCCCCTCTCTGGCATGTCCAGCTCGAATGACGCGACTATGCAGGCTGTAATACAAGCAGTTCAGTTTGTCAGGTGCAACATTTATGAAAGTGTTGGTCAGTTTGTCCCATTTTCTGCAATAAAAGATGAAATATGTTGACAGTTTCCCTTGGGGACAATTTGCGGTGGAAAAAAGGTAATAAATCTCAATATATCACAATACTCAATATATCGCAATACTCAATGTATCGCAGTATCGTGATAATATCGCAGTATCGTGATAATATCGTATTGGGACTTAAGTATCGTGATAATATCGTATCCTAGGACCTCTGGTGATTCCCACCCCTACTGGTTAGCGCATGCCGCTGGTTAGCTCCCGGGCGCCGTTCTGCGCTGCTCTCATGAGGCGGTTACAGCTGATAACGCCGTCCCGACCAATGACGTCGTAGCAGAAGCGCTGCGCCCACCCTCTGGTCCCCTCCCACGTAAACACTGTTCGCTCCGTCAGCACTGTTAGCTCCTAGCCGACGGCTCAGCTGTGTCAGTGGTGAAAGCCTTTAAAGCTCAAAACAGTTTATGTACACAAAACATTCATGAATATAAAAACATTTGCTCAGTGGTAAAATCACAGTGGAGGAATTCATTTGACTTAGATACTGTTTGAAAAATATGGCAGTCTTTTGGTTTGTAACATTTTTAAATACATAAAATGTTTATAAATATATAGATAAATATATAGAAAATTATATCAGGGTTCAAACCTTTTTTTACAACCCTATATAACATATATGTTTTAAAGGAAACATTATTCCGGCCAAATCATGTTTTCTAGTAACATAATGAGGACATGTTCTCAATTAGTATTCATGGTATGTTGCATAAAGGTTGATGTTGAACAAATCGGTATAATGTTCAATGTCAACGCATTTCCGCCGAAATATCCGGTCTGGCAATAAAATATCTAGCATTCACGTGCACAAGGTTGTAGAAAGATTGTAGTCTTCTGTTTAAAATACTGTTCACATTAAACAAAAAAAAGTCACTACCTGCATGGTTTTGTTTTAATACCACTCTGATGGCGCACCCTGGTCTCTGATGTCAAAGTCATTTTGAAACGCCCTCCGTCCGGCCCGACCACCTGCAACTCTGGAGCACTTCAAACACTCATGAGAACGTTGCCTCTCGACAATCCAGGTAGAAATTATGTTAGCCACCGCGACCGGAATTGGAACATTTTGTAATATTTACACGTAATTTCTAGGGGAGTCGGAGTTGCTTTTTGGTTTCATGCTTTGTTATCTGTTATAAATTCCACTGGGCATGCTACTGTACATGTTCTGATGTGGTAACGTATGGTTGTCCTTGCCTATCAATGCTGTAAGTGAATGAATACAAATGGTCAAGGCCGAGTGGAACGAAAAGAACAACCTTGGGTGCCTTACAGCCAAGGTTTTTTCATCACAGTGGTATATTAGGAATTAATTTGCATGCAACTTAGATAATTTGCGAGAAACCTTGTATGGGAGCAATACGGCAGTCTTTTGGTTTGTATTGATTTACCTTGGCTCGGGAGCAAGAGTTTGAATGAGAGGTGCCCCCTTTACTCTCCATTCAGTCTGAAGAAACACAAAGTGATGTGCACTGTGCAACATTGTTATCGCTACCGAGCAGTACTGTGTTGATTATGCCAACTAATTAAGGGCGCAGATACTTGAGGAAGTGCAGAGCAACAGATGAATGAGATATCAGCCTTGTAGAGAGGCTTGATTTGCCGTATTGTTGAAGAATGTAACGTTCAGGTGCCTCCCATACCTGACATGATAGCGAGCTTCATACAAGATGCTTGCGTAGTTTCTCATTGTCTCCATTGTTACATTGTTTTTAGAGGCCAAATCATCATATCACAACCTTCAAAGCTTATAACACACGTCATGTTAAATATGAATCAAGTGAACATGAATTATGCAGATTATACAAATCTGACTCATGAATCGGATTCCACGGAATATTTTTTATTCTTGAAAATGTTCCTGGTCGTAGTAAACATGCCCCCCTTTAAATAAAGCATAACTCATCGGTGCCGATCACTGACAAATCCAGTATGTCACTTGCATGGGTGAGATACATAATTGCAGCATGTTGTGTCAAAATGAGATCAGCAGTGACATAGATATTGTGTGTGACAAATGGATGAGCAAAAAATATGCAGTCTGCATGCCTGCCATGCCTTTGAAAAATCGGTGTTACTGTGAACATACTGCGAATGCCTACAAACCCAACAAGCAGGAGAACAAAGATTGAAAAGCTATTAAATGTACTTACTTGTTATCTGTGGCAGCTGTCACAGCACTTTCCAGAAACAGTAGTGTGGAAAGCGAAGAGCAGCTTTCCCCAAAACGGGCTTTGTATCCTCACTTCTCCCTCCCCTTGTTTCGGAGTCAACCTCAGTTTGGAGTGGCCTACAAAAAAAAAAGGGGGGCTTCAAGGGACAGAGGTGAAATAACTGCCATTGACTGTACATCTACTCTACATGTGATAAAAAAAACTAAAACAAGATGGAAACCAGGTAGAATGACATATTTGTTCTTCTTTGTGTTGTTTAACCCTTCACCCTTTTCTCGATTTTACATAATTTCTTAAATTCACCTTTTAAAGGCACTTGCATAACAGATATATACCCATGTGTTAAATCAAAAATTGCAGAACAATCTCAGCTCTCTGTATAATGAGGCACCACTGTCCTAAGGCAAAGGGGACAAGAGATAATATGGCCCTAAAGCTGAAAACTGTTTTGGTGATGGACATTAGTTTACTAAAGGTCTTAGGTTCACAAAAGTGGTGTAATATATGAATACAATGTTAGATACATGTAAATAAATGTCTAACACCAAATTTTGTATTATTGTTTTTTGAGTAGAAGTGTTGTCTGTCACTACTTTCACCAAAATGAGAGAGGGACTGAGATAAAATGGGACTGAGAAATGATGACTTCATACTACAAACCAAGCTTCATGGGGTGTGTGCAAATGAAAAATTAATATTACAACGGTTATTGTTTTCAAACTAAATATTTATTATATATTTGAATCAAAATATATACTATAGAAAAACAAACTATTTACAATGTTTACACAATGTGCATGTTTCAGTTTCAGTTTCGTTTTTTCAAGAACAGTTTTCAGAACAAGAACAACATATGTACTTTGTATGTATGTACTATGTACTCTTAACCAGCGCATGGTTGTGTGTCGCGCAGAGTAAAACTGATTGGAGCAGAGCTGCCGTCTCTCTGTGGCAAGTGAAACATTGTTTTTTAGGTGGGTAGTGTGTTGTCTATCTAAGTGAAAACCAGTGTCTTTTTGCATCGTAGGTGTGTAGGTCCTTAGGGATTTCCTGAGTGTTCATTGGGTAGTTTCACAAAATGTCGACAGAAATACGAATTGACAAATCACAGTGAAGAATTTCGTGTGACGAGTACTTTCGGCACCGCGTTACACGACACATCCATGCCCCTATCTCTGTGTGTGAATCACGTACGAGCTCACAGGAGGAAGGAAGCGTAAGCGGAAAGCCTACTTATTCCTCTAGAAGTTGAAACTTGTTTCTGTCCCGTATTATCGCAGAGATATAAATATTTACAAAACGTAAACATCGTCAAACGTGGCGTCAAGACCCAGAAGGGTTAAAGGTAGATCATAGCAGCCTCGTTTCATTACTGATAGCGACTAGTAGGCCTCATGTTACATATCTCAAGGCCTGGTCCATGCTAGTTCTAGCTAGCGCTTGCTAGGTAAATGTAACTACATGTATCTACAAATACACTACATGTATTGCAATTATTTTTCCCTATTAGCTTATTTTGTCATTGCACAGCTCCTGTCTTCCTCTGTTGCTCTGCTTCCAGCCTGCAGCGCCTGAAGCTTTTTTTAAGGAGAGCTTTCATCCAATCAGATTTCACCTCTATGTCTCTTTGGAAGCAGAGCGCTTCAAGCTGGCCTCTGCAGATTAAAGTACACGGGTAGTGTACTTTAATACACTACCAGTGGCAATATTGACTGCCACTGTTGAGCGGACATTTTCCGCCCTAAAACGGGCAGCTCGACTGTCCTCACTGGCGTGCATGGCCATCAAGAAGGACCTGTTACTGGGACTGAAGCGCACCGATAAACTGTACAACCGTGTCATTGAACTGTTTGTTCAAAGAGAGGCGGATGGACTTTGTCTTTAAGGGAACAGCATCTGGTGAGTGAACTGCTTTTTGTGTTTTTACATCTGCAGCAGCGTTGTGTTAATGTGTCTATGGTGTTTGTAACGAACACGCTAGGATTTGCGGTTTCTTAATAGCTTTTATTTATCAGCTGTTGCGGCCATGTCGCCTCTGCTCCCCACTCTGTCCCGTTCCTAAGATACTACTCCTGTTTTAACGGGGAGACACACACACACAAATTGCCCCCAGCTGAGGCTGATTACACCTCATCCCGGCACCTGTTCCCTGAACCACATCCTCGCCCAGTTCCCTCTGCAGCTGAGCCAACCCCGGCTTAGAAGTCTATGAGAAAATGACCCTACTTCTTTATTTATTTCTCACCTCATTCAAACATTGTAAACATATTCTTATATACAGTCCATGTTCTTAAGTAAATAAAAGTTAAATCAACAATGTCACTTCCACCACATTTATCATGTAAACAAGAAATACTGCAGGAAACAACAGAACACCTATGTGACGATGTTTTATAGTGTACAGTGAGGTATCTTTGAATGACAGAAGTAGAGCGATGGCACTTTACAGCCTAATGTAAGCAGCTTCCTGACCGTACGGAAAGCATTTAGTCTGAACTTGCAGTGACTTCAGGGGTCGGGGATGAGCAACTTGCAGGGGCCACCATGTGAATGTAATGGGGTGAAAAAAAAACGTTTGACATTCTATGTGCATAAAGCTGAGGCTAAAACTTACTCTTTGAAATGAAATAGGCCAAATAATCTGAATTCAAAGCCAGGTTAGATACAACATTTTAAGTTTATGGCCAAAGTTCATCCTGCGTTACTGATATTTTTATTGGAAAATACGACAGGTGTATATAGGGTGTGACGCTATGAAGATATAAACTCCTTTAATTTCTTGCTTTGCACTTAGTAATTTTTTTTTAATGTCCAGTGGGGATGTAACTCTGCAACACATCCCAGGGTGTCGGTGACTTTTGAGAATGCTGCAGTGGCCACAGCTCCACACCATCATATTGTACAGGCCTCTTTTGTCTCTCTGTAAAATGTCAAGGCGTAATTGATATATTTCTCACTGTGCCCTTTATCTGTGTGCCATGTTTCAGGTTCTATGATCTGGGCTCACGCTGACCTTTACCAGTGCACTCTTTTCTCTCGCTTTTTTTGGTGCCTCACTGAAAATAGCTCAATAGGATTTCAATGGGGTGTCTTTCATTTGAGACAATCTTCTCTCCCTTCTCCTACCCCTTTGACGGTGGCTATTTACTTTGAGATCCAACTTTTCAGCATGTTGTTTGATCTGAGATTTACTGCGGATGCTTTGTCCATCGAGGTCTGAAAAAAAACCAAAAAAAACATCCTGTTCCTTAGCAGTTGATGCTACTGGCCTTGGTGCATTTTTACTCAAAACAGAGCTGAAATTGTGTGTTTGATAATTAATGGAACAAACACTTGGTTAACTTGGCACTTTTAGACATTAAATATAAAAATTAGATGAGAACAACATTTTGGCACAGGCACAATCCAGAAAGGTCAGAAATTATGTTTACTCCATGATGTCAGTTATTTCCCGCTGTTTTCACCTTGATATGTCTTTTTAATGAGTCCTTTTTCCCTGCCTTTATAATTGACCATGCACTAGAAACTGAAACTATGTTTACTCCATGCGCTAAACACCATTCCATTGCTCTCTAGGGTTAATAGAGGTACACAAGAAAGGCACTGGCCTTCATGAGCCAGTTCATCAAATACTCAATTAAACTACACTTTTCACGTTGACGTTCAAATTAAAAAAAACAACAGCTGCAGAGTGTGGCAACAGGCATAACTGTGTACTGTAATGAATTGCTGTAAATTCACGATGGATTTACAACAGTAGCTTACAGTATTTCATAATAACATGCAGTCAAACATTCATCCTTCACATGTAAATTAACTGTTAATGCCGCCGATTAACCATAGCGGCAGATAACTGTAATTTATCAGCATAATACAGTATTTTCTGTGAAGAGTTGGAAATATGCTTCTATAAGTTAAGCGAATCACTATCCATCAACATCGTACTGCTAATTATAGGCTTACTACTATGATGATGATAGCACATTTTTATTGATCAAACGGCTCATAGCACACTAATCATTTTTGACTAACTAGACGTAACCAGCTATTCCTGAACTTGACTTTGGACAGCACAGCTTTGGTAGTCATTCTTCTGAGCACAGTCCATGTGGAGATCAACCAAAGAGCCGAGGTAAAGTTCTGCTTATCACCCGAAACTGACAGTGTCCAGTATTGAAAATGATTATTGAACTGTTAACATCTCAGATAGTGTTTCATTTGGTCCGCTTCATTACATCAGGTTGCTAAAATTTGCGAAGCAAGCTCTGTAACGTTAGCTAGCTTGAGCTCAAGTAGAACGTTAGCTAGCTGGGTCAATATCACTATAAAGTGCCTTTGGTGTCCTCATCAGAATCACTCAGTCATGAAAACGTAGCAGAATAATTAAACTCTGAGGTGTTATTATAAATGGCCAAACATTTACACACATATCAATACAATGATAAGTCTCTTGAAATGTGTTTCCATTATTTTATACTGTTTTGTTTCATTGGTTTTACGTGATGTTGGCATGTCCCACACACTTCTCTGCTAACTACAGTGTGTGTAATAGATGGTTAAATTATATTAAATGCCCCAAAAAATGATATGGTTGTATTGTCCACAACAAGTTATTTGATAAAATTAGTCATTTTGATCATGTATATTGTATTTTCATAACCATATTGAAAATGTTTCATGTGTCCCTGATATTGCTGTCCACCCTGTCATTATGGGGTAACATCCCCTTTAAGAAAACCTCTGATGTTTTCAGTGACATTACTACCACCAATGTTTCTTTCTTCACTGGAGGCTGAAACAGTGGCATGTTGCAGACTAAGTATTTACACTTATATTTAGTAGTTTTCATCATATTATGTGTGTAGTGTTATGTTGTCAAGCTTATAATGTCCACTCTGTCATAGTGAAATATCAATTAATATAAAAACCTTTCAGAAATTTGAAATGTAGTTGTTAAACAGTACAGAGTCACCTTGCTAACTGAATCATGTCGCTAACTGAAGGTCCACCATGTGCTCATTAAATGCTAACATTAGCCAAAAATGTCAACTCTGTCATTGTCTACCCTGTCAGCAAGTTTCCATTGCAAGGTGGGCATTATTTGCATAATTTCATTATTATCCCATAATGCTGCCTGCACCGTAAAATAACTATAGATTACTGGTGTCTCTGCTGCCAGTATTTTACCGTTATTTTACCGGGAAATTATTTAGAGTGTGTGTTACCGAAGAAATACTCGATCTTTATTATGTATTGTGTAGGATTGTATATGGGCAAAAGGTTCATGCCAAATGAGAGTGTTTTAGTGGTTAAGAGTTGCAGCATGCAATACGTCCAGACACAAACAGGGTATGTTAGCTGTATCTTCAGTGTTTACCCACAAAATCCATAGGCTAGAAGCAACACCACAATTATTTCACCAAACTTAGTTTGTGAAATGCAGCTTGAGAATTGTGAATTATCATGCTAATTTATAATAGTTGTTAATGAGGTTAGAGTTTTTAAGACGCAGCAAGTCACATCATCATTTAAACATTCCTATTCATTATTAAATTGCTTAACCCTATAGTAGCAGTAATCAATCAATAAGTTTTAATATGAATCTTAACATGTACTGTAGGTTAATGCGCTAAAATGGTCACTGAATGAAGAAAGGAAATCCTGTAAAGTGTCAGTACCTTGTTAGAAATATATGGCATGTTGTCCACCTACAGCAGGCGGGCCAAGGTAGTATTGGGCAAGGTAGTGCGGGTAGATCGCGTTGCCATGAAAAGATATTTTTTTTTCACTCTTTCAAAAACTTTATCGACAAAACGCAGCTCCCGGTGTGCAAATTAATAGACTCGTTCGAAAGAGCTGCGCCTCGCCTGGAATCCAGATGAGAGCAGGCGGGAGCAGCAGGGGGCGGAGTCAATAAACTGCGGTCAAGTCGGACAGTTTTCAGCTGACTTCAAAGTATACACAGGAAGTCACAGAAATCGGGGGCCGCCTTGCTCTCGTGAGATTATCGTTGACCACGTGTGCATGACATCAGAGCAAGTCGGGATCAAGTCGGACACAAATCTAACCGGCATGCATTGCGCGCCAATCGCCGGCGATCGATTCTGCGCAGAACTGGCTCATCTCGAACAAACCTATTATTGTCAATCACCACAGACGGTGCGCCCGCAATGGTTTGCAGCTTTAATTGGATTTATTGCCAAGTGCAGGGAGGACGATGTTTTCCCCGACTTCCTTAATTACCACTTCATAATACAGCAACAAGCATTATGCGCTACAATGCTAAACATGAAAGAGATCATGGCAACGAAGCTCGCCTGTTCTGTTCGAGCGAGAGCTCTTCAAAGACGGCTGTTCCGTGCGCATCTGGAGAAAGCTGACTGTATAATAATATTATAAAAATATTAAGTCCAAACACCGTTCCACCATGACTGATGACCATTTGATCTGCCTGAGGCTGGCTACCAGCAGCTACTGTCCGGACTATGCAATCCTGCTGATTCCATTCAGTGCAAGTCATCAGAGTAAAATGTAATGACCAAAAATGTACAGAATTGTATTGTGTCATAAGGGTTCATACAGTTATGCACGGTATAACATATATATATTTACCATTATTAATGTAGGTAGATCTTTTTGACCTGGTCATTTTAAAAGTAGCTCGCGAGCCAAAAAAGTGTGGGCACCCCTGACCTACAGCATGCTCTGTTCTGCCATGAGGTGTTCTGAACTATAGCTGTGGATCCAGGTCCTCTTTGTACACAGAGTACACACAGGCCTAAAAAGAAGGGCCAAGAACAACTTAAAGTTGTCCGTATCAGTTGTAAACTCGGTCATTTACATTTGTTATTTACTGAGATTGTTATCACAAGCATTTTAAAATAACTATAATAAAGTAGATAGTGTAGTATCTACACCTGCAATTGTAGGTGCAGGATTCACATTCTACATTTAAAGGTAATTTACTGACATTGTTATCACAAGCATTTTAAAATAGATTTTCATCAACAATAAGCCAGAAAACCTTAGTTTTGTCAATTCATGAAGTCACCATTAACTTAATAATACTTAATTAAAGGAAAAGTTAGATGCTTTGGAAAAACGTATACCCCTCTTATGCCTGTGCAGTAATTGTGAAGCTATTGCCAGCAGCCTGGCTAGCTGTTTCCCCCTCTTGTTTCCTGTGTTCATGCTAAGGTAAGCTAGGCAGCTGCTGGCTGAAGCTTGACATTTAGCATACAGACGTAAAAGTGGTGTCAATCTTCTCATATAGCACACACAGCAAAAAAAATAATTATTGTATTTTATTCACTATTCCTTTATTGGAATGAGCAAGACTACAACAAATCACATTACAAAGTCAGATACAAGACATATTTTGCCTCAGGATTCTGTCTCTTGATTGCACTCAATTGCAGTTCAGTTACATACTACACCTTCTTTCTATACGTGTGTTTCCTTCCGGTAATCCTTTTAGGGTGGAACACAGACTGTAATTGTAATTGTCTGGGTGTGTTAACCACTATTAGGGCCATTAGCCTTTTCTTTAATAGCTGAAAATGTGTTTGCACTTGATGACGACTCGTCATCCCTTCTCCTTGAACCTGCCACTATCTTCATCCCTCTTAGTAAGAGCATAGTGCTGGAAAGCCCCCAGTTGTTGACGGTCCAGAGCGATGCAGAATGCTCACTTGCTCCTTGTCCTCTTCACTTCCTCCCAGTCCTTATCTCTTGGTCATCCACACAGACTTGAGCTGTCCTGGATTCCCTCTACTGCAGCATTTCTTCTGCACCGGTGACCTTTAGCTCAGGTCATCAGAAATTCCTTATTCAGGTGGCCGTTGGGGGAGATTCGCCTCGCTCTTATGTTTGAGGGGAAGAAATCCAGGTTGTGACTGATATATCAGTAAGTCTACAATATCATTCACTAAGCATATATAAGATAAGCTAATGTGCTGCTTAGGCATAAATACATGCTGCATAAGAACCTGTTCTTAGACCTTGGATATGTTGCAAATATTCATGTATTTATGGCTTTTCAAACTTATAGGTGCAGTTCTTTTTACCACACAGTCCTACCATTGTGGCACACTTTTGGATTCATACACAAGGCCAGCTTTGTCTCTTAAACAACCCAATGAATTTCTCAAGAGTCAGGCTAAACAAGATGAGTAGCGGGATATAAAAGCAAAGTAGAAAAGATATTTCTGATCGACAAAAGTATGCTTATTTTTCAGAATGTGTTTCAATATTTGGCTTTTACTTGTGAAATCTGTGAATTTTATTAAAAAATATATATTTTAAATAAATCTGCTCAAACTGCCTTAACTACTTGGATCACAAGTAGACATTGCTTTGTTTTAAAGGGTAACATGTCGAAAACAATCGGTAACCACTGAGCTAACTAAAGACTGTGTTCTGTAGGAGGAAAATAAGTAATTGTTTTACAGCTGTACTTTTCTGTCTCTGTCTCTGAAAAGGTTACAAGTTTCAAGTTATTTGTTATCAAATGGAGACGCATTACAGAAGCATCGCAGCATTGTCGATGAAAATGTTGGTTCCAGCTATGCTAATTAAATATATAGAAAAATGATATCCCAGAAATAAAGTCTTGTTTACATTAAGCTTATTCATATTACTTTACTTTATATGTATTTATCTCCTGATTTATCTCTCTCTATATACCTCAAGCTGCGGACTCTCTCCACCGTAGTTCCATTGGTGGCGAAGGGGGCGTGTCTTTCTCCCTGTCTCTTCCTGTCGCCCACAATCAGCTCCTGAGTTTTGCTGATGTTGAGTTGGAGGTTTTCCTGGCACCATGATGTCAGGGCTCTGACTCCTCTCTATAGTCCGTCTCGCCGCCGCACTTTGGTGCTTAAAGTGAGATTGAGGTGAGATTGGTGCTTAAGGTAAATGTATTCTCATGTAATTTAGGCCACTACTAAATAGTATGGCAATTAAAAAATCCAGTGTTGATTTATTGACTCATTTTCACACCAACTTAACATACTGATGAGTTGTTTCCCACTATTGTTTTATATGCAGCGCCAAATTTGTCTTTTTAACAGCAAAATGTATTGTATTTATAATTGTTGTGCCTACTCGTGCCAGCTGCCTTTTATGTGTCAGACCCCAAAAATCCTGACCATATTTTTTAGTTAACACGCAGAAGTTTCAAGGCCAATTCACTGTATATTGTGTCGTGAGAGTATTGACGTTTGTTTGTGTGTTGATTTCCCAGCAGCAAAAATGGTTATTGGCTGAATGAAATTAGATTCAGTGAGGAACACTGACAGATCTGAGGCATGTGCAGCTGTTGTCATTTCCACAAGGACTCATTGTGTAGTTGAATTTGTAATCCCCTTTGAAATGCAAAAATACGCTTTATATATGATATGGTTGAATGCATCCAATTATGGCCTTTAATTTTTAAATGATTTGCTCTTGAAACATATTCCAGGCAAGTGTTCCTCGCTAAAATTCTTGCTCTCTTTAATCTTGCACTGGAGTATGGAGTGAGGGGAAAACTACACGGACCGAAATGGGCTTTCATAACTTAAGTGAAAATCACCCAACCTCACACAAGTGTTAGGCTGATGGCCTTGCAGTAGTGTGTCATTAGCATTCATTATAGTCCTATAAGCCAGAGTAATTACAGGCCCAAGTGCAGGGAGGAATAGCAGTTTACACTGCTAGTAATTTGATTTGCATCTACGCTAATAACTTCTTTTGTGTGTGTTTATGTGCCGTGTCAGAACACAAGTGCCATTTGGCTGCAGGCTGTATGAGGCAAAGAAGAAGAAAAAAAGCCTTTTAAATTCTAAGATTGAGTTGCCTTTGCTTTCAGCACTCGAAGCTCTCAATCTGCTAAAGCGTTCAGATTAGCGTGATCACAGAACAAGTGATACTGCATTTTTCTAAAAGTCTGTTTGATGGGTTTTTAGGGGAATGTGGGGCAGAGAAGGAACAGGAAAGCAGACGGGCAGCTGAAAGTTTCTCTGTAACATTTTTCTATGCAACCTTCAAAATGTGTCATTACTCTAATCTTACATTAAGATGACATGGTATCCCAGTTGCACATTTATTCGTGTTTTATGACCTTTTATGTTATGATTACCTCCATGTAAAATCACAAGTACATGCATTTTCGCCACAAAAGGTTTGTGAATTATTTTGTATCATCTTCTGTTCAAGGCCATTAAAAGCAAACGGCAATGTTGCCACAAGTCGCTCGTATCCTGTTCTGCGAGTGCACGGCCGGGCCCTGAGGGAACTAATACCTGTGGTGTCTGGGCAGTGTCTTCAAAAGAGCCAGGCTCCCTCTTCTGATGACTGACTGAGAATAGAGGAGCATTCCCCAAAGCTGATGAGGTCACAGGGTTAAGACTATACTTTTGTTGGGCAACAATGGCATCCTATTTACCTGGCGGGGTCCTGCTTTCTTCTCCATGCAACTGTGACCTCGGTGTGAAAACCGGACCTTTGTCTCCTTGACAAATAGAGGCTCAACGTTCAGATTTGCTTGGTTTCACCTCAGCGGCCCCTAGCTGCGAGGCCTGCGGGCTCCTTATGTGGTCACAATGTTGGTCTCTGCTAAAGATATACCTGAATCTTTTGATCAAGTTTAAAGGTTCTAGCACTAAACCCTGAAACCTGTGTATACATGTTAGTGTTTGACCCCATTTTATAGTCTGGAGGAAGGCTTCTTACTGATTTTAAAGCTGCTATAATCACTATTTTTTAAATCATCAGGGGATCAGTAAAGTATCTGGAATGTTGCCCATATTGATACTGATGTACCCACAGAGATGTAATACCAGACTCTGCAGTTCCCCCGAAGCTTTATGTAGCTAGCATCCGTAAACTCGTTGTTTTGGTTTTACAGCCCGCAGCTTCATTGCTTTGGTTCAGTCTGATCTGTGTCATTTTCAAATGCGACAGGGGGCTGATTTTAGCTTTGTTAGGTAAACCCACTTGATGCTAACTATGCCAGCATTAAATGTCAGCGTCGCGTGAAGAATTTAGCTGCTAAAGAGCCAGGTAAGTGGTGGAGACCAAAAAAGGAGCTAAAATGAGAGTGAATATTGGACTTAACTTCATCAAACTAATACACATGAATGGCTGAATGTGTAAATAAGCAATTGTTTGCCGACATGTTAGGTATACCAACTTTGACAGGTGGTGACATGTCCCTCCTCACTCATCAGTGCATTCACGGACATGCCCCCCAATACTTAAAAGAACTACTCACCCCCCAGACCTCCTCATTTAACCTCCGTTCTGCAACCAAAAATACCCTCCAAGTCCCCAGAACCTAGGGTGACCAGACGTCCTCTTTTTTCCCGGACATGTCCTCTTTTCGAGACCTAAAAAAAGCGTCCGGCAGGGATTCCAAAAACGTCCGGGATTTTGCTACGTGCGGGAAAATAGTTATTACCCCCTACAAGTTTTGGAAATGGTACGTCCGGGATTTTGCTACGTCCGGGAAAATAGTTATTACACCCTTACAAGTTTTGGAAATGGTATCTCCCTCACGTTCCACCTTCTTGCGCAAACTCTGACTGTAGAGAGAACTGTCATTGGTCGACCGATCTCAACGTAAATGTAAGTTCACGGCATGCTACACACTACTGCTACCCCCCCCCCCCCCCTCCCCCGTGACGAAGTTTCCTCCTCCTCTCTCTCTCTCTCTCTCTCTCTCTCTCTCCTCCACCCCCCACCCCCCACCCCCGGAGCGAAGTGTCCTTTTTTTCCACAAACTCAAATCTGGTCACCCTACCAGAACCAAGCTCCGCACTATGGGTGATCGGGCCTTTTCCTCTGCAGCTCCGAGGCTGTGGAATACCCTCCCCGACCATCTGAGAGCCCCACAGACTGCAGAGGCTTTTAAACGTGACCTGAAAACTCACCTTTTTAAGAAAGCTTACTGCTAAAATATCTTTCATGGGCTTTGCTTTTAAATATATCTTAAAAATGCTCTTGTTTTATTCTGCTCTGTAGCACTTTGAGATTGCTCAAATATAAAGTGCAATACAAATACAATGTATTATTATTATTATTATTATTATTATTATTATTATTATTATTATTATTATGTTGCGTTTACATTGATCAAAGATCAGTTGTTGCAGGTTTAAAGACACAAATACATGTTCCTGCGTCCCTGGGTTATTAATCAGTTATCGCTTGGTCTTTCTTTCTTCCTCATCTAGTTTTCTGTATACATTTATTCAAACTAATATGATTTGAGATGACTAGCTTACTCCTTCCATCATATTAAAAGTTGTAGTAGTTAGCATGGCAATAACATGACTCAAAATTGCAAGTGTTTGGATAACCGGTGCATTTCTAAGGAATGTGGTTGAGGTCTGATTTATTCATTTCTAATTATTTTCCTTTCAGATCTAACAATGCGGTTCCACGTTGAAATGTGTCACATTACAAAAGCTAACTGCTGTTTCTCTGGGAACTTTAGGAATGCCATCGCCCCTACTTCTTCTTTGTGCTCACTCCTTTTGGCAGCTCTTCAAACAATTTCAAGAGAGACTCATTATTTCGTGTCCCAAATGAGTTATTTCATAAAGCTTTCAATTCTCCTCCTGATTAAACATCTGAGAAATATATTTGAGCAATATTGGCTTGTTTACCAGCAGGTGTTGATAAAATCTCATGGCGCAGCCCCAACTGCTTTTATCATTAAGAGAAAGTCAGCAGTGAGTCAGTGAAAAGTCTTGTTAAATGGGGCGATGCCATGACCATCAATTTAGCCGCTTTGCATCTATGCTCTGGTAATGTATTGGCACTGTCACTGCAGAGATGGATGACAGCCACTTCCTGTCAGGGCAAAGCTATTGACTCGCAGGCCGAGTTCAAGGCCTTGACAGCGTTTTAAAGAAAATAAAGAAGACCCTGTTTTATTTTTTGTTATATCCTGGTCTTTTAGCATACACTGTATATAGCGATTGAATAGCCAGTTGAAACCAAGAGCTGAGCTTCTTTCTAAACCTGGATGGTCATCCGAGGACGGGAGTTATGAAATCCACCTGATAGCGAGCCCCCGGAGCCCTTCCTCTTCCGCTTACCCGCTCTCCTAATCCGCCGCTAATGGTTAGCAATGGAGGCCCAGAGGAAGATTCAACCGCTGGTGTGTGGAAATCCCTGCTGGAGTGGGAGTGTCGCGCTTGAGGAAGTGCTCAGCGAAGCGCGGCGGCAGACAGCGGCGGGACCCTCATGCCACGTGCACCAAAATGCTTCAAGGTGACCCAGGCAACACAAATGTACACGGCCACACACTCGCATAGACACTCGCGTGGAGGGACACGCCGGGGGAACACAGAGAGACACACTTTGATTGTGATCGCTGGGAAAAAAAAGCTGTGCTGTAAAGAAGGGATCTTCCCCTTTCGGAAAACGTTGCAAAGCAGCCACATTGTCGGGAGAAGAATTTGATTTGTCAAGGCCGCTCGGTTCTGTGTAGTAGTTATGGGTTCTCGTGTATTCTGAAACGGGGATATCTGAGACAGGAAATCGACTTCAGGTGAGACTTGACAATGAGACGGAGGCAGGACCCAGACGCCGATGGAAACAAAAAGGCCTGAAAGAAGTGTTCAGTATCAAACCGACCGCAAAGCAACCCGGGGCGTTTGGAGCAATCGTAGGGTAGCGGCACAGATGTGATATAGCATGATAGTACATAAACTGCTAATTAAATGTTTCAGGGTTGCAGCCGTGTAATTTCCTTCATCAGCTGATAAGGGACTTAAAGGTTTGTTCTCACCGCCTTCCTTCCAGTGCTTTGGCCTGAGCTCTGGTAGCCTTTGATGGATGGTTTAATGTCATTATTTCACAGGGTGACTTTTCACACAGAATCATTGTCACTGAAAGGCAAAGTGCACGTGAAGGAGCCCAGGCAGAGGCCACGCCGTTTTACCTCGTTGTCTTAGCCCCGGGGCCCGAGGTCACGTTCGGCTGCCATTTGTTAGCGTCTGCGTAAGTGTTAGAGGTCTGACCTTTGACCCTCGCTTGTGTGCGAGTGGGATGCAGGTGTCAGTGTTGAACAATGGCAGGGTGACAGGACACGCTGATACGCTGTCGGCCGGGACGTTTACCGCAGGCCTTTCTTTGGCTGTCTTTTAAGTGCTTGCTTCCCGTTCTCGTTTCATTTCTCAACTGTTTGGGATGAGATTTCAAATGGAGCTATTGTTCAATCAAGAGTTATTTTCCCTGCATAATAAACTCTCTCTTTCAGCTGAGTGCTACAAGAAGTAATGTTGGATGTGTGCCAGTTTTAAGAGGGAAAGGGGGGGGGTAGTTGATTTGCAATGCATAAACTTATGTGAGCTTAACTTGGACGCGTGCGCTCACAAAAATACCAATTTGGGATTTTATTCTTCTACGGCAAAGTATGTTTCACGCTGTCCTCCTTGGACCAAAATGGATGTTGGAATTCAGGGCGGGGGAGGGGGGTGTGGGGGTAGAGAGAGAGGTGCTAATCTCAATGAAGAGAAGGGTAAAAAGAAGATTGATATTAATATCAAATCAGGGCATGTGTGGGAGAGGCAGCGTAGCGCGAAATGCTCAATCTAAACCGGCGGGGACGCCTGTCGAGGAAGCACTAAATGTGGACTGACCTCCTTAACCCGTCCACCAGGATCCTTTCTGCTGTAATAAATAATAGAGGCTCGATCGGGTCAAGCGAAGCACCACTGGGTGCCCTGCTCCTCCCACGCGAACCGGGGGGCCCGTTCGCTGATCACCCTCCAGAGACACAATGCACAATGTGTCCCAGAAGCCTCAATCAATTATTGATGCTTGATGAGAAGGGGAGGCAAGACAATCTCTTAACTTCTAACTTGTTGGCGATGCGAAAGTGAGATTGAATGGTCCCGGAGTACACGGCGCACCCGCCGGGTTAATTGTGGTTAAGCATCATTTGTGTGCACGCAGCATGATTGCCGCTCGGCCACAGCTGAGATGAGACTGACCC
The DNA here is from genome assembly GCA_038501785.1 of Myoxocephalus aenaeus. Classification (NCBI taxonomy): domain Eukaryota; kingdom Metazoa; phylum Chordata; class Actinopteri; order Perciformes; family Cottidae; genus Myoxocephalus; species Myoxocephalus aenaeus. The sequence goes on from JBAMJR010000011.1 coordinate 4,352,206, forward strand.
CCTGAAAATGGGCACTTTGAAATTGGTTGTGAGCACAGATATTGTCTGGAGTCCCATTAAATCGGGAATGTATTCGAGCTCAATCCAGCAAGTGTGCATTCACGCGCTGAAATATTTCAGATACTTCCGTTTTCCTCCCCACTTTCTACTTTTTTTCTCCCTCTCCAGCCACTGTGCTCACTACTTCACCCTCCTCCCCCCCCACCAAAAAAAGAGAAACTGATAAAGATGCTGAACAAACATGTACAGATAAAAAATAAAAAAAACGACTCCCCGCGTAGTCCCACGTTTCGGCCTAAATGCATGTAGTGTCCTAAACAGAGATTATCTGTGCGGCTCATCGGGATTGTCTTCCCCCCTTCTTTTCCCGCTCCCAGGTGGCGGAGCGAGGTCCACGTGTTTGCACAGGCACAGCAGCAGTCCCTCGGGGGCAATGCTGCTGCAGCTAAACTCTCTGATGCTTCTGATCGCACATCACCCCGTGTGCCTGTGTGTGTGTGTGTGTGTGTGTGTGTGTGTGTGTGTGTGTGTGTGTGTGTGTGTATCTATGCATACAACACACACACCGAAGGTACAGTTGATAGACTATATCACACCCTATTACGCCACAAAAAGATGGAGATAGCGCCTGGTTTGTCCGATGCTAATCTCCTTCGCGGAAACACGGTTTCACCTGAAAAACTCGCGAGATAATCAAGCGCGAGACTTCTTAATCTGCCCGTTTAGATATAATAGATATAATATTATGATAAAGTAAGGAACAATGGAATTGCATTAGTGTCTTTGTGCCGCGAAAGCTGACTGATTTGCCATCACTTGGATCCATGACAGTTGTTTATTGATGCCTCGGGGCCAGACGACAAAATGATGAATAGAGAGGAAGTAATCAGAAGCACTCTTGAGATGCACCGCAGATACGCTCTCTCCACAGGGTCTGCTGCAGTGCCGTATAACAATTAGACTGCCGGATGATTTTATTAATAGTATTATTTCCATTAAAATATATCCAGTCAAGAGAAGAAAAAAAAATTATTGACCTGGATTTTTTTCTTTATTCTTCTGTTTCTAATCACATTTAGAATCAAGACATTGTGCAATACACTGAGTACAATGTAGTAAGGGGAAAAAAAATGTTTATTCCCATTTAGCAAATGACTATTTCCTATTTCCCCCATCGTTTATCTCGAGGTCTCACGCGGTTGTGGTTTATGCGGGGATATTGGTGCCCAAGGTTAAACACATTCACGTCTGCAGTTTGCTCAGCTTCACACAATTAAAGAGAATTAAAGTCTGTTTTTTTTCTCTTCTTCTTCTTCCCAAACATAATTACAGGGTATGGAATGAGTCATAGCGGAGTGTTACAGACTCAACAATGGTGGAGGAAAAACTTGTTCATCCGATTGTGACTGCCAGAACATTGCCCCGTGGAGACAGGAGAGGAAACAAATGTGTGCACACACATGTAGAAGAAGAAGAAGAAGAAGAAGAAGAAGAAGAAGAAGAAGAAGAAGAAGCAAATCCAAATTCATCTCCTTATTCTTTCATTCTCGCATTCTTTTTATTTGAATACAGATGTATTCACCCCTGTGTAAGTCTCTCTTTTAAAAAAGGCTCGTCTTGACTTTTTTTTTTTACAGTAAAGCTGTATTTACTGTTTAGGGTTGCTGAATGCCAAAGATTTCGTCTCATTGTGACAAATTTCCTGCTGCTCGGAGACAGTGGCAGACTAAACTTTCTACCCCCCCACCCCCACCACAACCCACACTCCTTATTTTCTCGGGTAAATAGAAACACAAGGACACAAAGCTTTGAAGGGGGTGGGTTGCTTGTCCCCTTAGGAGGATTTGCCCATGAAAAATATTTTTCTGCAATCAGGAATGAATCAAACAGATAATAAGTGTTTAAGAATCTGTGAACCCTGTGGAGCGTGTTCCCTTTCCCCTTTTATCTGACGCAACTATCGGCTGTCTTGTCTTTATCAGCTTACAGTATGGGATGCCACACAGCAGCAGCAGCAGGGGCCCACGATGGAAGGGGGGGTGAAAATGCTTGGCTGCAGTGCCCTCTTGTGGCGGCTGGCTGCACTTGCGTTGTGGAAACTTGAGGAGAAGTCTTCAAAGAGAGAGAGAGAGAGACAAAGAGAGAAAGAGAGAGAGAGAGAGCCTGAAGTTGTGTTGGGCCACAATAACGCGTTAATATGCACTCTGTGTTCTGCTAAGAGTCAAACACGTTCATTAAAACAAAGTATTGTCTTCTCTTGGAGTATATGAACGAAGATGCGTGAAGATGCGGCATCATGGTCAAGTTCAAGAGCCTCACGGAGCCAAAACCTTGCGCGCCTTGTTTTGGCTTCTTTTTGTCCGCCCCGCCTGCCCAAATGACCACCCCACCACCACACCACCACCACCACCACCACGCGGCTCAGAGAGGACAGGAGATAGGATTATGCGATGACTTGTGTTTCGCCGATGATGAACAAGCCCTCGTTAGCGGGCACTTTAATGTGCGGACAGATAGCGCGCTCATTAGCTCTAGTAATGACCACTTCACAGTGCGCTGCCGCTCTAATTGCATGTTTTTGTTCTCTCCGCGGCGCTGCGGAGGAGAGGAGGAGGAGGAGGAGGAGGAGGAGGAGGAGGAGGAGGGCATCTCCCTTTCCGCCCCCCCCCCCCCCCCTTAAGATCTCACCTTTTGATGCAGAAAGAGAGAGAAGAAAAATATGAGTATAGCTCCCAGCATCAAAAGTCCCTAATCACATTATATGTTCTGCACATTAAAAAAAAAGCCTCTCTGCTTTGCCTCCCATTTTATTTCCTCTGCTGTAGGGATATGTCATGTCAATGGTTACATTATGCAAAAGTGCTGTCTTTTTTTATTGTGAATTCCACATCGGGTGGGACATTTGATATGCGGCCTCAGAGGGTTCTGATGCCCTTCTATTTTCCTTGATTTCCCTACCAGTGGGACATTTCTGCCTCCGTATTCTTTCATGTCCCTTCCTTCTCTGAAAGTAAGTTGTTTATTCTCCACGATGACTATCTGTGGCTCAAATAAAAAAATAAAAAAAATCTTCTGAAAAGACTTCTGAGCAAATCTGTCCAGGCTTGGTCCTTTTTTTTCTTTCTTTTTTCTTTTTTTTAAATCTGAGGCTTGGGTAGAAGCCTACAATGGCTTAGAGTCCTTGGAGGAGGCAGCTTTCTTTTACTCTCTTTCTCCATTCCCCGTCATCTTTGTGATACTTGTGAACACACAGCTTTGTGACAAGGAGCTAACTTAAATCAATTTAAAACAGCTTTTGAAATGCCTTTCGATATGCCATTGTGTTTACTTGAAAAAGAACGAAAGGAGAATCTGAATTGTAACATCTGTCATATTGGTTGCTCCCCCCACCACCCCTCTCCCTCGCGGCTTCCGTCACACACACACAATGAGGTATTGATCGATTCAAGTCCATTTAGGTTTTGAAATAAATATTTGAAAAAAAAAAAAAAAAAAAAAAAAACGTATAATCTATCCGGGCTAGAAAGCAGAGAAAGCGGGGAAAGAAAGAAAGAATCGGAGGGGCCTGCAGGCAAACAAATGCATTTAAAGGCATCCAGAGCACAGAGGCAGCCAAGCTATGCTAAGCCAGCAGGATGATTCATTTAAGCACATCTCGCCGTCTCTGCAAAGCGCCGCAGTCATTGTTGACTGCTGTGTACGCCGCAGCTTTTTTTTTGGGAACCTGGGCCGGTCATTCTTTTGGAGCGACGGCAAAAAACGATCAAAGTTTGCCGAATAAAAGAGCCGCCCGCTCGCTTCACCCGGGCTACTGTATTTCAGGAGGCCTTCGGCTCGAGTGCCTCCGCTCCCCGGGCGGATCAAGTGCCACTCGGGAATCGTCGGGAGCCGCCGACCGTGTAGAGAAAAAAAGACCTTAGCCTCGTGTTCCACATTGTATCTCGCAGACCATCGGCCTGGCGCACAATGCGACTCGAGACCCCTACGAGTGACATCTTAGTACGAGCAGAGCGGGAGAATTGCGGGCGAAATACCTCCTTTTTGCAAAAGCCAACCTGAGCTACAAGCAAATCCTTTTAATCCAGTACAGTATACTTAAGGACTGACCATTGGTAAACCCCAGAGAAGAGAGAAGTATTAATAAGCTGTCACAAGGCTTACTCATTCTATGATTTCCACAGACACTTAACTGCCATGGTGAGAGGCAGGGGAGGGCTCGGGGATGAGTGCTCACCCCTGATCTTTACCCCTCTTAAAGCAGTAGGGAGAAAATGGAGGCAGGCAGGGGATTATGGAGTGCAGTAATTGTGGAGAGGTGTTGGAGTCAGGATGCAGCGTTTCTGCTGGATTAAGACAAGAAGACAGGCTAATCTTGGATTGGGAGAGGAGACACAAGGGTCGGAGTTGTTCTGGAGCCCCGAGGCCGTTTGGAAAGCTTAAGTGGCAAAAAAAGAGAAAAGAAAAAAAGAAAAGGAAAAAGGGGACTGTTTATCCACACCTCTCTTGTGCTGCAAGACGGCCCTCTTCAAAGAAATTAAAAAATAAATGAAATCATCTTTTCACATATTAAACGCTCCCCATGTGTTGTCGTTTTTAGAGCGATAGAAGCAGGACGTGCGACGGGAAGTCTAATTTATTTCACCCTCGTCGCTCGTGATGCTAACGCGGAGGAAGAGGAGGAGATCTCGGAGAACGGTCACTTTCTTCTACTCGCACTTTTTTTTTTTTTTACGCCACCGCTGACATTCAGCAGCCCTTGATGCTTATTAGCAATAATAACAAATGATGGAAAACGCTGGCAAATTGCATTTTTTCCCCGACTTTATTCTTTATTCCCCCCATCACCACCCAACCCATTTGCTTTCCTCTCGGTTGCCTTTGTGCCGGCACAGTCCCCGGTGCTTCCTCACTCCAGTTTTGTTGTTGTGCCTCCATTGTCTCCCTGAGGGGAGGTGACCCCGTGTCTGTTGGTTGTATCAGCAGCCCTGCATTGTACTCAGGGGGGGATTTAGACTCTCAAAGCATCTTCCCGCTGCAGCTTTCCCAGCAAACACCCAAAGTGGTATCTCGCCTTTTCTCTCGCTCAGACATTAATCTTGCTCTACCCTTCTACATCAAAAATGCTTGTATTGTCGGGGAGCGCTAATGTTTGCCTCCTATTCACTATATATACACATATATGTATTTTTGTGTCTGAGGGAATCAGTCGAATGCATTGTTCCCAAATCATTGTAATATCTATTTAGAGTGGCAACAGCACTGGCTGCCGATGCTCAGTATTCATGGAGCATAAACCAGACTTAAGACTTAGAAAAGCTGAAAGGGCTTATCCCTATATTCTTAAACTCCCCTCTTTTATGTTGGTCTTAGGCATTAAGGATAGGATTGTGAATAGCAATTGTTCAACTGCTGCACTGAGAGTGAGTGTGTATACGTGGGTGGGGGTGTTTTATTCCGTGGCAAAATCCTTTTCCCTTTCTCCCTTCTTCTTTTTTTTTCTCTCCCAACTGTAAATATTAACTGTGTTCTTAACTCTTAACGGTGTATGGGACAGAGTAATGTGCTTTTAAGGATATATTATGTGAAAGATTTTCCACTGCATACACTGCCGCTTGAAATAAGAAAAGGCTATTTTATGGCGCCTGAAAACAAATTTGCCACGGCAGAAGAAAAAGAAGGGGGAATAAATAGATAGAACTTTGCAGTATCAAGTCGTCAGCAAACAATGACGGAGAGATCTCAAGGGGGCTGGGCAAATCTTTAAAAGAAAAAAGATTGCATCCTGCTCTTATTTATTTATTTTCCTTCTCTTTTCTTTTTTATGTGTGTGTCCCGTCGCTATGTATAAAGCCGTGCTTGGTCTTTCTTCAGAAAGTGTGTAGTGCTAATGCATTTCAAAAGCCCCTTTTTCAAAGCACAATAGAATATCGCCATAGAAGTTTAGTGGTTCCGCTAAAGAAAGTGGCTCAGTCATTGAGAGCTGTACTCCATTGTGCCCGAGCCTAAGACATTCTCGCTGCGAAGTCGCCATCGTTCCTCAGTTTTCAAAGCTGTGGCTGGAGTTTAAAAGGTTGTCGGGGGGGGAAGAAAAAAAAGCTTACATATTTCTGTGACGCCTTATAACCCGTTGTGATAATTACCGCTGTGAATCTAATTGTGTGGAGGCGCTAATGTGCCTCAGAATAAGGTCTGTTGTGGGAAGAAGAATAGCAGATCTTCCAGTTAAGTTCCGCACAAGGCTGAATCAGTGTCCCGGAGGTCGAGTTCTTTTTTTTGGGCCTTAATCTCTGCGTGGCCTCTATAATAAACATCTGTTTCATTTATGTGTAAGCGAAGGATTGAGGATACCATTACTTGTACTGTAAAGTGCAGTCAGCTGTGTATAATCAAAATGGAGAGTGGCTCTTGGGGGATTGTGACAGCTGCAGCCGCTCCTGTTGATATCAAACAAAACCTTCTGAAACCTTAAGGATGAGTTAGCACGAAACAAATTGCTCCTAATTGTCGGGAGGATAAATTGTGACTGCGAGCGTTTGTAATTCTGTCAGCCACCATTCACCCCCTCATCTCCATTCATCTGGGCCCGGGCGCTTTAATTGAGAGGGCCTGGACTGGCTGAGTGAATTGGTAATAGAAATAAGGACCCAGTGTGGATATTTTAATCAGCAGTGACTTCTGTAACCGGGGCAGAAATGAGCCAGCGTGCCATGGAGTGGCAGGCCATCCATCTCCAGAGCCTCAGGTGAAGATGGAGGAGTGGCTTCTCCATTGGATGTGACAGACACTCAGGGGGGCTAATGGCTCAGCGCTCGCCGCTGATGGTTATTGGGATTTATGCTCCCCATCAAAAACAATAAAGTTATACCTCTCTAATTCGGCACGGTTAGCGCTCGGAGAGGTTCTCACGGTGAGAAGCAAGAGGTTACTGTCGGGCTAATGCTACCCAGTGGTGCAACGTCAAGTACTGTATTTAAAAAAACTAAAGATTTGAGATACTTGGGCTTTATGAAATGTTTCCTTTTTCTGCTGTTTGAGGGAAATACTTTTTACCTCTCTCAATGTATGTAACAACTATAGTTACTTTAGATTGTGTTTTTACAGACAAACCATCTGGTCATGAAATATGATGCATTGTTACAGATTAAACTCAACAGTATTTGAAGTCAGCTAGATCAATGAATGCATCAGTAATGCAATTCCAATGATATGATATATGACAATATTATTATTAAAAAGGACCATTCTGGCCCTGCGATAAACTGGTGACTGTCCATTGTGAACCCTGCCTTCGCCCATCGTCAGCTGGTATCGGCACCAGCGCCCCCGCGACCCCTGAATAGGATAAGCGGTTCGGATTAATGGAATGGGACCATTCTGCTGCATGATAAAGTCATTTTACTTTTGATACTTTGTGACATTTTACTGATACAACTGATGTATGTTTTCATAAAGTATAGCGATTTTGGGGAAATAGAGTTAGATGAGAAGATTGAGACCACTCTCATGTCTGATGGACGTCTGTATTCAAAATATGAAGCTACAGCCAGAATGTTAGCTTAGTTTAGCTGAGCGTAGCATAAAGCCTGGAAAAAGGGAAACCGCTAGCCTAGCTCTGTCCAAAAGTAAATAAACAAGCAAACGAAAAACACCTTCTAGGAAGTCATTGCACCGAGTCAAAAACAATATGAACATAAGCCCCATGATGACACGACGTGTCGCTTTTTCTACGGATTAAAGAAATGGCACACAACGTGTTAAAATAGTTTTAGAGGCTACGCTAAGCTAATATATCCTGGCTGTACAAGTGCAAGTGAAGGCATTTTTTAATAAAGGAAAGAAAGTAAAAGTATATTTCCTAAAGTAAAACTCAGCACTTGGTATGACTACTTGCCCTCAAAGCGTAGCATCCCAGTACTTCTTCCACCACTGTCGCTAGCTCAGTTTAGCGGCGACCGACGACTGGATGAGAGGAAGCTAATCATTCACTTCACGTCTGCATCATTATTACACATGACAGCTGAAGCCCCTTGTCCATTTAAAAAAAACACATTCCAGAAGTTCATAAACAGGCCGACAAGACTATTTATAAAATTGGACAACAGGGGAACAGATCAGAATACATGTCTATTTATTTAGCTCCAGGATATTTGGTGTGGCCCCCCACCGCATGCTAACTTCTACATATTCTAATTTGTCCTTGTCATGTTTATCATTAATCTTTGGCCCTGGTTTGCTTGAGACATGGTGATTTGTTGAGATGGTCCCCCGGGAGAACTAAAAACATTCTCCAATATGATAATGGCATTATACTCGCCTCAGTGAAAATGTGTCATATAAATTATACATTATCAGTGACTACATGCATCATATGTTGATGTGACAGACTACGGCGAAACACTCGGACGTGTCGCTTATAATGCATTTCCGCGACGCCGGGGCCCCAGTTAGGCCACCAATCGACACTCAAGTGTGGCCTCTGGTGATAAAACGTACACGGAGATCATATTTATTCATTTAAGTGTTTTGGACCCTTTTGCGGTGACAATGCCGAAGACGTAAAATAATACACGTCGAGAACGCCATTGACACAGTCGGATCTTATCACCAGGGCTAAGTATCCAGGATTTATCTTGTGTCGCACAATCAGAATTTTTCCCGTTTCGTTAGGCGGACACATTCCAGACATGAAGTTTCGGAGGTTGTTGGGGAAATATAAACATGATCCTGTTCCAGGTGATATTAGCTTCCCTTTCATTAATCATTCATTTGACAGATGCATAAACTGTTTGAGGCTGTCGCTTGACAAAACTCATCAATCAAGCGATACAGTGCAAGCGCACTTGATATTATTGGGCCTTATTCAACATTGTCCCTCAGTGCGTATACACTTTTTGAACATCATATATCAATCACGTGCATTGTTAACTATTGATTATTTCAACCAGGCGGAATCACAAGATTAAGACGGAATGATTAATCATTTTCCAGTTGTTGTTTCTACAGTCGGATGCAGATTTTTTTTCCTTCTTGTTGTGGTTAATGTTACCTTTAGGCTAAGACGCTGATGACTGGAGGAATCAGTGGGCTTATGGGCCTCATTTCAGTGCGGGTCGGGAAGAAAGGGAAAGTGGAGACATGCTGCTGGCAGAGATGAATTAGAGCCGTGGAAAAAGCACTCTGATACTAGCAGGTGACATTTCTTCGCCCTGCCTCTCTGTTCGCCTTCTCTCTTCTATTTTCTCTCCAGCAGGAGAAAAAAAAAGAAAAAGGGAACAGAGGGTAAAAAGGGTTGCATTGTGCAAAATGGGACAAAGTATAAAACATGTTCAAAGAAAGTATGAAATTCCCCAACTTCAGAAAAGCCATTTAGATCATCCGTCCGACTGACGTAAGGGAAAATAATATACTTGACCCTTTTTGTCTGTGCACTTTGAGAAGTTTGTTATAATGGCAAGCCCTGTAATAATTCACTGTACCTCATGTATATTAAGTAGAAATTCGCTGGCTTTTATGATAAATTGCCAGGGTAACACCAGGACACCTCTTTTGCATTTCAATGCGAGAGAGTGTCAGATTCTTATTTCATTACCAGGCGACACATTAGCTGATGGATTTTAATTTACTTTTTTTTTTCTTCTTCTTCTTTTCCTCACGCAGGAATCCTCAGAGACCGGGTCGAAACAGAAAGGGCTTGAATAAGTGGATATACAAAAAAATGAAATAAATAAATACAAACCAGTGTCAGGAACCTTTATTGCAATTTTGAGGCCATCACCAAAAAAAAAAAAAAAGTCAGTTTATATTCCTTTGCATACCTTTGCGAATTGCCTGTCCACAGTGTGAAATGATATATCCCCAGCATCACTGGCGGAGCTCTCTTGCTGAGTGGACAGAAAATCAAGGTTTAATTCGTGGTTGTGATAAAAATCTGGACGTGGTTGAATCTGAGACATGCTGAGCAGGGGCAATGTGGAGCAGACGTGGGAGCGTAGCCCCCTTTTTCCCGACGTCACACAGCAGGGCGCTGAGCTGCTCCTCAGCCCTTCTCTGCCTTTCGCCCGTAAAGCTAAAAAAAAAAAAAAAAAACTCCTGCTCAGGGATCCTTTCTGCTCTGCTACAGGGAGAGGAGCACAAAACGCAGGTGCCAAAAGCAATTATCAAATTACCTAAGCCTTTCTTGCTCCTGTTTAATCTGTTTGTAGCAAATCCTGCTATTAGGGCATTAAACATGGCCCTCTATAGAGGTAATTATTACAGTGGCTTCAGTTGCCATGTGAAAGGAAAAGAAAGACACAAAACTAGGTCAGTGTGAGAACACAACTTCTCGTTCAGGTCTTTGGCCTCTCTGGTGTTTGGTGGAACTTTGCTGGCGGAGGAAAGTAAATGAGAAGTTTTTTCACAACTTTGTCGGCGTAAATGTGCCCTTAAGCAAGGCTCATGATGCCTTCAATAAGTTTGTTTTGCACGACAGGAAATAGAAATACTCCAGGCCTCGTGAAGTAACTACACCTGCTGTTATCTGTCCACACAGGACAATATGTACACATATAGTATGACTATTTATGTTTATCATGCATCATAACAAGGTGTCCTCCCTTCCTTATGAAGTAAAGTCTCACCCGCACATGAGACTGGTAGGAAAATGATTCAGAGAAAACAGTTTCACCTCCACTTTGCTGACCTGGAGCTTTTGATCATGCAACCATGGTATTCATGAGTAGACGCACAGTTGTCATGGAATTTTAGATGTTTAACTTTCCCTTTGTGAGTTTCCGAGCTCTATAAGGACGTCTCGCCGGAAGTCGAGAAGAAAAACGATTCGTTTACAGTCAGATACGTCGATAGAAAGGAAGGGAAATTGAAAGATGAAATAATGCAAGCGCAAGAAGTCAGCTAAACAAATGTCTTCGCTTTACCCAGCTTCATGAGATTTTTTAGCAAACCAATCCTGCTCATTGACCCCGATCAGGATTGGGTTGCACCAACTGCTCGTGAATCCATCACAAAGCCTTTGAGTTAACGCTCTTTGGCCATTTGAGCTAACGTCACTGCCGTGATATCAATTAAACGTTTTAACAGAGTGTCAGACATTGAACATGTATGTTAATTAAAACTAATCTGGGCAGCTAGCAGCTGGCTACACGGCCACAGCCATGATATGTAACTGGATGTGTCCAGTTAAATATATCCAGGGCCGCGGACCATCATCAACTCCGTGTATTTAGCTGTTGGTGTCCGGCCCAAACCAGTTATGTTTGTTGAATATGTCCATAGTCGCTGAGAGGACAGCAGACCCTCTGCCCCCCACATCTGACTTTATTCCCGCTCAACGGCGGCTAGAACCTCCCTTCGCCTCACAACCAGTCCTCCGTCTGCGGAGCGCGCTCCCACCATCCATTGTCACCGCATTAACCGTAGGCTAGCATAAAAGTAATTGGAAACTGATGCAAGCCAAAGCTTCAATTAATGCACCACCAAAGTCCCCGTTCTGTGTAATCGGCAATAATGGTTTCATGTTTGGGAGGGCGTTTGGTCACTCGCATTCAGCACTCACCTCCTGACAGAGACTGTTAAACCCTGCTCAAAATCCCCACTCCACAGTAATCTTCATTTCAGTCATTTTCCTCCTTTTTCCATCTCTGATGACAGCTCCAATGTCTTCGCATTGCTCGCAGTCAGATCGTGCGCCCGAGCGAACGGGAGGTGTAATTGACTACTGACAACTCGGCGACGGGATTCTTAATTATTACTCTAGGGTATGGTGGCTGGCTGGCCTGGGTTCAGCACTCTTACCGAGTATGCTAACAGAGTCATTTTCCTCCTCTCTGTGAACATTGAAATGCAGTTTTGTTCGCCGCGTCTCCGTGCCATACCCCGAGACTTTGAATTTGTGGGGGGGGGGGGGGGGGGGGGGGATGATTGCAAATGAAATACATGTGCCGTTGGTTTTTAACGCTGCACAGATTTGCACTGCAGGCTACAGAAGTGGGTCTTCGGCACTACAGCCGCATCGGTTACGGTCCCTATCAGTGCTGCTGCAACACAGTGTATTAACAAGATATTACACTTGGCCTTTGTGAGAACCCATCATCTGATATATATTGTTTGATTCCTGATTATTACTTTAAAATAAATCATATTCGGCGCCAAACTTGAGACTGTACATGGGGCCTTTTGTTTCCTTTGCCTTTGTGTGTCAATTCTTCATCTGCCCTCACAGTGATAAGACGTTGCACTGAGGCTTCCGCTGCTACTAGCACTACACAAGAGCATAATTCCTCTGGTCCTTGCCTGTTTGTGCCGGCACTGGGGCCTGCTCAGTGTGATAGAGCAGAGTAAAGAGGGTGAGCATCGCTTTGTGCTGCAGTCTGTATCTTTTGTGCGGGTGGATATGGAAGAGGGCGTGAAACAATTGGACAAAATGGCCCTAATGTGCTTAAAGAATCTTCTGTCTTTAATCAAAGCTCACACACATGCACCACAAAAGGCAGACAGAGCAAACCCAATTCTCCGCTGCCTCTGCCGAGTGACTCTTCCTCTCCCGGCTTCAGTGCCTCTTTCTCTCCATGCTGGAAATCAGGATCAGGTTGGCTTTGTGGGGTTTCTTCTTTTTTTTTTTACAGCTGTCATTCGCACATAGAGTCATTGCCTCATCTCTCAAGGAAGGGACAACGGGGATTTGGCTTTAAGACCAGACAGCAAAGTGCAACTTTGCATGCGTGTTGTCATGATTATATCACATCTATAGATCATTTGATACACTCAGAATTAACCCATTTAACTTATTCAAATTAGCTGGGTTGAAAAGGAAGTACAATCGTTATCATAACTACGCTGGTTTAGCAATTGTAACTTAGCACAAAAGGTCTGTCAAGCTTTAGATTTCTCCTGAAGTAAGAGTGGTACTCAGCAATTTAGGAATTTGAAAGGTAGTGTATTTTATTTCAGCCTTTCCAAAACAAAATAAAAAAAAAACAGCAAGAGCAAAGGTGTAAGAAAGGGATTAAACACCGTGTTTGTCTGCTCTAATCATTAGCCTGTACGGCTAACTAGCTTACGATCTACAGTAGCCTTGCAATCAAGCGCTGCCACCCAGGCCAAGGACCACCTCGTTGACGAGGTTACATTAGTTTGTAATATTAAAGGTAACCATTCAAAAAAGGTTGGAAGCTATAGCACCTCAGGGATTTTCGCTTCCATTATACAGCATAAAGGTGAAGCGTATGAAGCGGTTTATCGTACCGTTTGACGCCGAATCATCAACCAGTCATTGTGTGTTTTACTGATGTGCTCTGATAAGCACTGATGAAAAACAATGTTCATCACACGAATTAAGTGGCAACGAGCTGTGTGTTTAGGGGTATTTGCACAAGAGGACTCTGCCATGTGTTGTACATGTTGATTTGTTTATGCTCTGTGAATCCGTGACATGCAAGGTTTTTTTCCCCCGCGATGGCCCGTCTACCGTATGCCATCATCATCCGTTTATTGGCACAGAGCGGTGGGAAATAAATCAATGACACACCTGATGCCAATCAGCAGCTCGTTCTGTTCCAGGGCTTGAGAGTAACAGCTGGTTCAGGTGAGCCAGAGCAGAGAGAAGTGGAGAATTGAGCAGATATTGGAGGCTATCATAGTTATCATACCAAGCAAGCTCCTTTTACAAAAATATTATATCTTACCTGTTTGTTGTAACTTGTTTGTTTTTTACTTCATGAATATATATGAATATTGAAACTTTCTGATGATTCTTATGATCTACAGAACGTGATTTAACAGGTCAAACATTGCCAGAAGAATTAAATATTCAGATGAAGGCCGTGATATGTGTGAATATCAAAATAATTCACTATATCCAGTTTTGTCTGGGGCACACCTGCTCACATACCTGTATGTGGTCTGAGGCACACCTGCACACATTGTATTCCTTCATCACTGACACTTCCTCATAACACAGAAGACTTACCGGTTTGTCTCCTTGAAAAACATGTATTTGCTTTCTCATCTTCCTTAAATGGCCTTCCCTCTGCGTCAATCTTTCTCTTCTTGGACATTTTGGGATTATTTGTCGATCATTTTCAAGTTAGTTAAACGCTTGCAATAATAATGGTCCAAAATGACATTAAACCCCAAACCCTAACTAGTCTAAGTAAAAAGCAAATATCAATCCCACAGAAAATGAATATTTTACACATGTTTTTCTTATATTAAGTCTAGGCGTTTTGCCATTTTGAGACAGCAAAAAGGACCCAGAGTATTAATGATGTATATACTATATACCTATTGAAAAAAGACTTATAGTCTTGCAAACTTATAGAGGTACTATTCATATTTCTTACCAATATTGCTGACACAGAGTAAATGAAGTATAAATGCATTTTTGTGCTTATTCAATGACAAACTGCTGGATCTGTCACAGCAGTTTACACTCCATGGAGTCTGTCCAATACAGAAATATTGTTTCATATCTGCCAGCTGATAAGAAATGATGCAACACCAGTTTGTGGATATTTATGGATGTAATCATGTGTTTTGGACTAAATCTTTTACGGGATCGGATCGTCTGGACCTTTTTACGACGTAACAAGACCGTTGTTGGAATGTTATCGATTTATGGATCATATGAGGCATCATCGGTGAGTTGCCTAGATTTTTATATCGTTTGTTTGTTTGTTGTTGTCTGACATTAACTGTAGCTGCTGTGGTGATCCGATCTTGAAATGGTTGAAAGAATTATAATCCCGAGAACCGTAGCTTTCTAACACACTACTGCACTCGTAGTATGGAACTATAAATAGCGATCGTCTAAAGTGTACAATGTACGTGCAGTGTATGTGCACGACCCGCGGGCGGGGCAGCGGAACACTACGTGGATTTATTCAAGGGTAAAAATATTGTACATGCATTTATATAAATATAAAAATATAAGTAAGCAAATTTCTCTGTTATTACAACAGAAATCCATTTAATTTAGGGTTAAGAAACCCACATTACTGTATCAAATATCAAACTTAAAAAAAAGAAAATAAAGACAAAGATCAAAGTTTTTTGTCACAGTTGAGAAGGACATAACTCTGGTCCAACAAATATTTGTGAGCGGCTAAGAACATGTGTGACAGGTGTGGTCTGGGGCACACCTGTCACATACCTGTATGTGGTCTGGGGCACACCTGCTCACATACCTGTGTGTAGTCTGGGGCGCACCTTCTCACAGTGGCGGCCGGCCCATAGAGGGCCGCGGGGCCTGGCCCCACCCACCTTGAACCACCCAAAAAATAAAAATAAAAACATTTTTTATAATTTTATTAATTATAAAAAAATATTAATAAATTATACAAATTGTCAATATTTGTGTTTTTGAGCTATGGAATGTACCCAGTAATATTTGTAAAATAGGATATCTGCGCAAAATATATGCTTTTCCTGCTCCTTGTTCCTGCTCATGCACCTGGCTCTGTTGCTAGTGTAGTCTCTGCTGCTCTCCAATGCGCGTGCACATGCTGGGGCCGAAGTTATTTTGGCCCAAGAAAGACGGGTCTGATACGCAGTTCAGCCAATCACTGATTAAAGACATAAAATGATGGACATATCATTTATCCAATCCGCGGCCTAAAAAGGACTTCTGCGGGGCCAGGCCCCGGTGCGCGTTCACAGCTAGTCTCTCGTCCTCATCTCGCGTGTTCTTGTCTTGTGCTCTCGCCGGCTTCTCGTCTCGCAGCCATTTTAACGTCATGAGTAAGCCCAGCACCAGCACTACTCTTCAAGAAGACTCAACCCTAACGAGATCAATTCTCTCCTCCAAGACCCGTTTGAGAGAATACCTATACCGGAGAGACTCCTGGTCCCAGATCAGTCGCTACAGCGCTTATGGAGAGTCTGAGCACCGTTCTCCCACACGGACAAACCGATCGCCCAAGCTTACGATGGCCGCTCACTACGTGTCCAAAGTGGACAACGTCAAGCAAAGGGAGCCATTTGGGATGGGTAAGTGTATTTACTGAACTTCGCATTAGCATATTTCTGTTAGTAACGTGACCTGTAGCAAGCTATCACTGCCGCTAACAGGAAGCTAAGGGGAGGTAGCTAACGATGAGATAGCTCCTGCAGTGTTGGATGTTGTCTTGCGTGTTTAAGACTGAACGGTGCACAATCAACTTTTGTCCCTATCACCGTTATCTTTCTTTCAGTGAACACAGTACGACTAGTAGTGTTGGATCGCCATTGTGTGTTTGTAAGACCGTAACTAACGTTTGTTGACGTTAGCTTAGCTTAGCAACGTTAACACGCAACTTGTGCCGGATGTTGTTTTACGTATCTAAGACTGAACGGTGCAAATCAAATATTGTCACTAACACCGTTAACTTTCTTACAGTGAACTTAGTACCACTAGTAGTGTTGGATCTCAGTGACGTTTTTGTAAGACTGTAACTAACTTAGTTTGTTGACGTTAGCTTAGCTTAGCAACGTTAACACTTGACTCGTGCCGGAAGTCGTTTTACTGTCTAGAGTGAACGGGGCAAATCAAATATTGTCACTATATACTGACTAGTAGTGAATTTATTTTACAGAGGGGAGTCACAGCAACCAGGGTCCAGTGGACAACATGCAGACTCCCAGTCCGTCTCTCCCTGCAAACCGATCTCCACCACCGGCCGGCCACAACAGCAGCCACAGAGCACATCTCCACCATATTATAATACATTTGTGTTTAGATCTTTATTTACCTGTATCTTCCATTTTATTCATATATTCCACTGCTTTTGTGAACCTAAGACCTTTGGTAAAACAATTTCTAGCACCAACACAGTTCGTCCACATGAGTAATGGTATGTTTTCAAAATAAAGTGTCAATGTTTCAGCTTTAGGGCCATATTATCACTTTACACTTGTGTCGTATGTCAATGGTGCTTCATTATATAGAGAGCTGAGATTGTTCTGCAATTTTAGATGTAGAACACATGGGTATCTATCATATGCAAGTGACTTTAAGAAATTATGTAAAATAGAGATGAGATGAGATTTTGTGTATATATATATATATATATATATATATATATTAATATTAATTATACTGAATTGTATTAATAACATGTCCTTATTATGTCAAAGTGTTGGAATAAATGTTAAATATTTAACTGCAAAGTAGTAATGCGTGATACTTTTTTTTTTTTTGCATTGAATCATACGGGATGTTTGCTGAAATTGATTGGCTGGCCCTCCCCAAAAAAAAATCCACCAGCCGCCACTGCCTGCTCACATACCTGTATGTGGTCTGGGGCACACCTGCTCACATACCTGTATGTGGTCTGAGGCACACCTGCACACATTGTATTCCTTCATCACTGACACTTCCTCATAACACAGAAGACTTACCGGTTTGTCTCCTTGAAAAACATGTATTTGCTTTCTCATCTTCCTTAAATGGCCTTCCCTCTGCGTCAATCTTTCTCTTCTTGGACATTTTGGGATTATTTGTCGATCATTTTCAAGTTAGTTAAACGCTGTTATGGAAACACTGCTTTCTCGCGGTAGGATGCCGTTCATTAGCGGGTCACGAAATCAATATGCATTGTGGGAGATGTAGTCTATGGTGACTGTACACTGTAAAGCAGCATATACTTTAATTTTAAGACGATCATATGCCTTTCAAGCTGTCGTGGGCCACATAAAATGTCAGACGCAGGCAACCAGCCCCTGATCAGCTGGCTAGTAATAGCAGGATCGAGAAGCCTGCCTTTGCCTCCCTCTGTCTGAAATCTAGGGTACATTGTTTCGAAAAGGGATCAAGAAAAGTAATGTACCATTACTGCCGACTGCGTAAATGCTGTGCAAGACCAGAACGAAGAAGAAGAAGACAGTTTTAGCAACCACAACCAAGGGGTTAGAGACTTAGCGAATGGTCAATTGTAACTTGTAAAGTGCATTCAGGCTTTGTTTGTGATCAGCAGGCACAGTTCATGTGGGTTGTAGCGATTACCAGATGGCCCGCTGACATCAAACTTCTTTATTCCTGGCACTGCCTATCTGGCACAGTTAAGAGATCAAGAGTGTGATCAGAGATGGCAGCTCATCTCATCTGTAATTTGATGATGGAATGGATGAGAGTGAAAAGGGAGAAAAAAGGGGAGCATATACCTGGGAGCGTAAAAAGCACGATGACTGCTTCATGACCGCTCCTCTTGCCCTCAGTGTAACATTCAGGGGGAAGAGGGTCCCTTTGTTATCGTCCCCCCTCCCCACTACCCCCCTCTCCCTGGCAATTATCACAAACTCCACTTCCCCTGCCCTCCGGAGCCCAGAGAACTGAGCGGTCCGGAGTGGGAGAATAGCTACATTTATAATTTTTTTTCTTCTCTTTCCATAGATTAATTTTCTAGGAAGCCCTGTCACTGCCTGTACAGGGAAGCGAGAGAGAGGAATAGAGTGTAAAAAAAGGGGGGTGGGGGACGGAGAGATTGCAGCTACAGTGCACGAGCCTTCTCGCTTTTACGTTTCCCTTTTTTTTTTCTTGACAGATCATTTTCCATGCAGGGGTATCAGGGGGTCTGGCCGATAATTGGCATGCAGATTGCAGCTGATGGCGTCCCGCAACAGAAGAAAAGAGCTGGCTAGTTAGAATAATGAGCCAGTCTGCCTGATGGATGGGCGAGGGAGGAGGTCATGCAAAATGTTTCAGACACAATTCCTAAACCCCCTCCCCGCCCACCACCACCCTGTCCTCCTCCCGACCGCACTCCTACTACCTGCACCCCCCTACCCCCATTTTTATTTTTCTATTTTTCACAAAGCCCTGATATTCCATTATTTCCTCCTCTCTCTACCCTTCTAGGCCAATGAAAGCGTCCCATCTTCCTCTTTCTTCCACTCTCCTCTTATTTATTTATAATTTTGTCTTCCCCTTCTTCCTCGGCCCCAGCTGTGCATGAGTGCTGGCTTGCAGGGCCCGCCTGTGTAAAAGGTATAGCGCACAGTGACAGCACAGTTGTGGGTACATGGAGAAAAAGTCACAACTCATTAGGATCCTGACACCCTTAAGAGACTCTTGTGTTTTAATCACAGCAAAGGAGTTAATTACTGGCCTCTTAATGGAGTTCTGTTTCTCACCCTCTGCTACGCTATGACAGCCCAAATCAAATACAGGAAGTAGGCCTGAACGAGACGGGGGAAAAAAGACGAACAGATGTCGGGAATGTACTTCTTTTTGTTGCAAACTTTTAATAGGATGTTGGGTCCATATCCTTTTTGCATTTGATTGATATTCTCATAGATAAATAGCAGTTTAATGTGTTAGTCATAATGGATGCTTAGACCTGTAAAGTCAGATTGAACTGAATATGATATATTATATGTAGAGAAAACAACACAAACACAGATTCCAGGTTGACTTTTTAACATTCTCTCCTTTTGTCTCTTGTCAGGGGGCAGGTCCTGGGCCTTCCCCCTGAGAGAGCGCGTTTCACCTCTCCGACACCCTCGCGGTTGCAGTTTATTGTGAATTCTTATAATCCTCCACTGCTTTATAGATAATTAACCCGGACTGTCATTTTACCCCGCACATCACAGTGCTTTTGATCTACCTTCCAGGTCAGGTAGACTGGGTAAACAGAGGAATTATAATAGGCTGTAAGTGCTATTAAGTACCTCGTTGTGCATGAGAGGATCAGGCACTTTGTTTTTTTTGGGGCTTGTTTTGTTTGTTTCACTGGTGCGCTTTGCTTTGTTTTTGCTGATTGGGCGCATCACCCAAGAGTATGGACAAAAGAAACCTGTTTCAGTGGTGGAAAGTGAATGAGTACTTTTACTCCATTTGAAGGCGGATGGAGGGGGCGGTGCCATCCCCCTTGTTAGCTAAATGACCAAAATGCATGTCCCTTGTTAACCTGCCATCCATTTTCTAGTGGCAGAGAGAGTGCAGGGGGGCAGAAGGGGTTGTCGAGATGAAAGTCTGCCTGACTCACTGGTCCCTTTCTCTGAATGAGGTTTGTGCAAGTTAGAATCTGTGGCGCCGACCGCGGCTCTGAAATATCAGTAGTAGTAACTGTGTTTTGATGAATCCACAGCGCTGTCCGGGGTGCTGAAGTAGCCGACAGGATGTGTAATTCCTTTACTTTTGTTTTTGACGTGTTGGATGAACCAAAAGAGTCGTTCATGGGATGCGGTTCACTCGTGAACGAAACGAACCCCCTCCTGTTAAAAATACAACAAATTGGTTTTATTCAATTACTGGACTTTTTTTATGTTGCTTCTTTTTTAATACTTCTACTCCACTACATTTGAAAATGTTGTACCTTTAAATATGTTGTATACAAAAACCTCAACAGAAGAGTTGATGCAATTCGTACACCGATGGATGTCAATTCAAATCAATTCAGTACAATTTTATTCATCCCTGCCGGGGCAATTTTATGCAGCAGCATGCCACCCAGGTCAACACACACACACACACACACACACACACACACACACACACACACACACACACACACACACACACACACACACACACACACACTGCAGGCAATCATAAGCTTACGTTTTTGTTTTGAATTGGCAATACATACATTTATAAATAAGCATATACATCTCACATTACATGCATATATTTGAAAATTAATTTAAAATAAAGAAAAGAATCAAGCTTCAAGTTACAAAAGGGCAAAGTTATATTTTGGTCCTTTCAAATTGAAAATTGTGACAAAATGGTCATCTTAGAAATGAAAAAAAAAGGTCAGATATTAGAAAAATGTACATACTATCAATGGCAAGACAGGTCGCATCGACATCGCTGATGCATTGAACATGTAGTAGTCCAAAAAAAAAGTTTGATGCCGGTATTTGCACACAAAAAAAGAAGAAAAAAAAAGAAGAATCTTGTCAATGTTTGACCAACTCCTGTGGCTGCGGCAGCTCTCCCAGCAGCTCTGCGAGCTTAATCTCACTTGCACCCCCATCAACACAACACAGAAGGGGACAAATTTACTGTTTCATCCTCATTCTTCCAGGCACGCCGAGGAGCTGTATACAGTACACACCAGATCAAAGCCTTAATTGAAAAATAATTATAGGTACTTAATCATTGAAAGCACTGGGCTAATTGAAGTGAAAACAAGGAGGCAAACGCAGACCCCTCAGAATCGTGGCAGAAAGAGGATATTGTAAAAGCTTCTTCTTCAATCCCCATTGTCTCCCAGATTAAGTAGGAGAGGGCTATTAGCAGAGTTAATTGGCTCTCTAATTTAGATCTCGCCCCACTGAAAGCATAACGGATGCGAGCCTGTCGACCAATGATGTGTGCACTCTGTCACGCTGTCCTGCTGGACTGTGATTGGTTAATTGCTCAGGGATTTTGAAGTTTTCTCCCATTCTTCAAATGTAACAGATGCATGTGTGTGTGAGAGTGTGTGTGTGTGTGTGTGTGTGTGTGTGTGTGTGTGTGTGTGTGTGTGTGTGTGTGTGTGTGTGTGTGTGTGTGTGTGTGTGTGTGTGTGTGTTTCGTCTCCCTGGCTGCTCAGGTAGTGTTCATTGTTGGAAGTGGGTGAGAGCTGGAACTCATTTGATTCATTTAGCACGCAACCGGATCACCAGGTCTGCCTTCTCGCTCTCATTCAAACCTCTTTTTGTCTTTTAGAACCAAATGCAAGTAACTGTGTTGATTCCTATACTGATTTCTGTCTCATACACCCGTATGCACGGAGGGAACTATGTACTGAAATATCTTGATTGTCCTCCTCCTGACCCTCTCATATTCTTTTGCAGCACTTCCCGATGCCCCAACGGAGAAATAGCACATTCAGTCCGGGCCATGTTACGTGAAAGGACTTCTTATCACACTCCCAGCAAGTTTGCTCCCTGCTGCGCCATGCAGGCCCAGCCTGCGCTTCTCTGCGCTCACTCTGCCCTCTAGTGTCCACCGGGCGGCAGTGCTATGATTGCGGAATAAAACTCCATTTAGGCACCCGAAAGGTGGAAGAAAGTAAATGGGCCATTTTTCTACAATTTTTCTACTCGAGGAAGAAAAAAATTCTTCCTCGAGGCAGCCTTTCATCATTTCTCGCACATCTCTTTCTAGTGTTTTCTTATTGTAGCCCGAGTGGTGATGGAGCTCTTGACTCTGAGTTCAAAATAAAAGGAAGTTGGTGTGTGGACGCTTTCTTTCAAGGTCTGTCACCAGAACTTTTTCTTTGACAAAGTCGGAGAAAATGACAGCAGATTATGCTGCACGCCTCGCTATATGACACGGCGTTTTGTGGGGGCTGCATCAGGGAGGACTGACTCACTATACATTTTTAACCCCATAATACACGGTTTCCACTCAGCTGATAGCTCTACCATACTGACCACATGGCTCTAGGTTGGTCAGTTGGTCCGTCCACAATCTTGGTCCTGACCAAAATATGTCAACAACTACTGAATGGATTGCCATGACATGTTCTGACATTCATGGACCCCTGAGGACAAATCCCACTAACTTTAGCCGTCCCCTGACTTATAACTCTAGTGCCACCGTGAGGTTAGCATTCAACCTTTTTTTTATTTATGTCGAAACAAATGTTTTAAATTAGCAACACATATTTAGGTACAGTAATAAGTTGTAATCACTTTGCTGACATTTCACCTCACAGAGCCAGTAAGTACGGAAATCACTTCACTAACGTCCCATCAAGTAACTTTGAGACACGGAACATCGACCTCCTGGTTGAAAGTCCTGTGTTTGTTTGACCGCATCTACAGCGCTAAAAGGTGCATTGTGGCCGTGGTCCGTATCGTCTGACAGTATCGTACATGTGTTCTGTATCAGCATGTTCCAACTTTTCATTGGAGCTTCACTGTGTGATGTATGATGTTTGCACAGAGTGAAATATTCAAATCGAACACTCTTTGATGTTTTTATGGCTGCACCGCTCCATCAAAGGAAATATTCCAGATGTCTTGAGCGTCATATTTCTGTAGGTTCTGAGAGTCCGGTAGGTTTAATCAAAGTTTGGGGGAAGAGCACGAGTTTGGGGCCTACTTGTTTTTAGTTGTTTATTTTACAACACTCAGCATTGATTTACTGCTTGCACAATATGGAAGAAGTGACAAATAAAACTGACTTTGACTTTGACTTCTTAGTACTCAAGAAAGCATATTTATTGTATTATTCAACCAACACCTGCACAACGGACACATCTTACGATCGTAGACACATGCGTGAAGTAGCGTCTCTTTTCAGGAGCATTTCACAAGGGCAGCCGGCGATAAGCAAACAGTGGCTCCTGCAGATGCTGGAAAAGTTGTTTGCTTAAGGTTCAGCCTGCTGGGGGGACAAATGGCTTTGCCCAGCAGACAGCAAAGATCATTAGCATGCTACTATGACTTCTATTGACAGTGAGTAAATCAGGTCGCCTGTGTGTGTGAGTGTGTGTGTGTGTGTGTGTGTGTGTGTGTGTGTGTGTGTGTGTGTGTGTGTGTGTGTCTGGTGGGGGGGAGAGAGACTGGCTGGGTCATTTGAACGAGACTTCAACAATCCTTTCATTAGTGATTTACTGTGCATAGGGTTACCTGAGAGGTCAAGTCTGCCTTTAAACATATTTATTTAACCTTACTTGCCACTTGTCTTTGGCTTATGTGGATTTTACTCACAGCACTATGATTGATTGTTTATTGAATACTTGCACTGAGTAAATGCTGAGATTCTGATAACATTTTATAATATAAATATGAATTAATGAATTAGCTGTGGTTACTTTTAAGGTATATATATATTCCCCATGTTGTATTATTCTCAAATTAATTATAATAATTTGATAATTGCTGTCTTCAAAAGGGAATAATTTGTGTCTGCCATTACCATTTTTTTTGCCAGAAAACAATATTAAACTAATAGTCACATTATTGTTACTCTTTATGTTTAAAAAATACACAAAATAAGGTGGGAATAATTCCTATAACAACATTTTTATACACGTCCTCCATCGGACTGACTCAATTTAAACAAAGGTACATTTATGTATGTTTATTAAATATGTAAATACTGTGTCAATATAGGCTGTGTTTTTCTCTGAACGAGGCCCCAACCCAGTTTCAGTTCAGTCCTTGTCTCAAATTCTCCTCGACATATCAGCCACATGCAAATTGGTTTCAGTTCACTATTATCAGTATAATCATATCAGTATTTACTTTTGCCTGTGCCACCCCAACAACACAGTCATAGTATCGCTGAACACAGCCTTGCTGAGACGCACTGGAGGGCAATGTTCAACTTGTAAATGGGCTTCAAAAACAAAACTGGTATAGTTTTAGCTTCACAATTGTAACAGTGAAGATATAATATATCAAGAGGCTTGAATAAACCTAAATACAAGCATTAATTTAGTGTCAGGCTCATGCCAATGCCTTATTACAAGGTGTTTCCATACATATTATTATGTAATGCTCAACCTTGCAATTCTTTGCAATGTAATGGGAGAAAATATTTGCATGTCCGAGCATCCTGCCTGTATTGCCACATCCCAGCCCATCCCAACACTTTCAGGTTTAACCACAATCAGGAAAAAACATTTAGATAACAAAAGCTATAGTTTTACATTTCGGGAAATATGCTTATTCACTTCCTGGCAGGGAATTGGATGAGTCACATCTGTAAGCGGTCTTACATTTGTCCGGTAAAAATAGGGCTTCAGCTACCAGGTGGTTAGCTTAGCTTAGCACAATGGCTGGAAACAGAGGGAAACCGCTAGCCAGGTTCTGTACGATGTTAACGAATCCTCCTAACGACACGTCTATAGTCCACATGCTTTATAGTTGTATAAGCTTTATAGATGCTGGTTGGAGAATTTTGTTACATTCGTACCAGAATAAGTAGATACAACTATTCCTTTAAAAGCCTCAAAACGCAGCTCTTATTGCTTCATCGGGACTGTGTGGGTGCGGGTACTGCTGAATCCGGATTGGTGCACAGAAGTACATGACGCCTATTTTTTTTCCCAGCTTATTGAAAAAATGAACCCATACGATAAAAATGAACCCATACGATAAAACAAACACACAAATCGTGAGTTCCTGTTCGAACCCCAGCGCTCGTGGGGAGAAGCCAATTGAGAGAATAGGTAGGCTATTCAGGGTCTTGACACTTGATGGATTGAATTCATAACAGCTTCTACCAAAGACAATTTAAAGTACTAAGAAGTAAGCAAAGCTGCCGACAAAACCCATAAGCAGCAGCAGTGCAGGTTTTCAACAAACACCGTTAGCATTAAAAAACATTGAAGTGACTTCATGAAATTAGATCACACCATGTTCACCTTTTACTGACTATGGAATAACAACCAACACTAATCTTTTTTTTTACTAATACGCTCCACCCAACTGCTTCAGTACATGACGGCTGTGTGCAAACAAGCGGGGTCACTGGTGAAGTATTTCTTAACTTCACGCCTGCCGATATCATATTCAAACACACAGCCGCAGCGCAGAGAGGCTTTAGAATCCAGAGTGGGCTTTTTCTTTCTTTCTCAGCATCCGACTAAAGACAGCACCATGGCGGCCACTATCTGTCAGGTGATGGGCTTCTTTCTCAGTGCGTTAGGGGTGGCGGGGATAATTGCGGCGACGGGGATGGACCAGTGGTCGACGGAAGACCTCTTTGACAACCCCGTGACGGCCGTGTTCTCGTACTGGGGCCTGTGGAGATCGTGCGTCCGGCAGAGCTCCGGCTTCACAGAGTGCCGACCGTACTTCACCATTTTGGGACTGCCAGGTATGCTTTTATATTGTCATGAGCAACACAGACGCAACATGGATGGAAAGACTTCAGGGAACCAAAAAGAAAAATATATAAATATATAAAATGTTGATGTTTTGTTGGTTGACAGCAGAAAATCCTCAAATTTGACTTGGGGGGGTGGAATTAAATAAGCCGTTGTATCATCAAGTTGTCATTTACAGGGAAAAGCGATACATCGAACCATTTCCTGAGAGTAATGACAAAATGATGATGAACACTCGAACCGCGCCCTTTGTTAATAAAAGCGGGTGGGGGAATTGCCATCGCCAGAGTTTACCCGAAACTTGGACAAAGACTTCCGAAAACTGTGGTAAACATCAGATAAGACCAGTTCCTGCTGTGAAGCCCAGATACAGATAAGCAGGAGCTCAGGCGCTGCCATTTCACGACTGCACGACATTGGCGGTAACTTCGTTTGAGCGGGACTTCTAAGATGGCGGCCTCGATCATTCAGTTAATGGGCTTCATGTTGTCCGCGTTGGGGCTATTCTTGATTTCCGCTGCAACAGCAATGGACATGTGGAGCTTGCAGGATCGATCTTTCACAGTCGTGACAAATATTTACACCTATTCTGGGTTGTGGAACTCGTGTGTAGGGACAGCGTACGGTACAGAGCAGTGCAGGCCGTATTTCACCATCCTGGGACTGCCAGGTAAGAGAATTACACTCAGAGAGAAGAAGACATTTATCAAATGTTTCTCCACATGGTGGGATTAAGGAGAACATTTTCCAAAAGGACCCCGGAAGGTACTTTAGAATATTCGGGAGGTTTTAGGGCAGATTTTCTCCATTTCCCACCTGCATAAAAATGCAGCGGGCTGCAGAAAAGATGGTGTCTCTCCAGAATCAAATGGAAATTTGATGAGACATCCAAAGCTTAGCTGAGCAAGCACAAGCTTTACCAGAGTGTCACACAATGTAAAGTACATTTCCACAATCTGTACTTAACAGCGGGATGTAGTGTCGAGCATATTGTACATAAGGTCTTAAAGGCTTAAATCTGGAATAATACAGGTACAATATCTCAGGCCATTGAAAGATGGCATTTGGGTCAATATGTTTCACTCGTGGTGCCTTGATTTAGGAGTTTTTATATCGCTGCTGCTGGAGAAAAGAAATTCTTCTTTCTTAATTCACTTTCTACTTAAATATATTTGAATTGTAAATGAATTCCAAGAGTGTTGAGCTCTCTAAGCATCATTTAAAGTATATTCTTGATATACATGTGCATTAGTTTGTTCGGGAAAATGCTAATTTATGGGGTAGAAAGACATTTCGTGAGATTTTGAACCAACACTTTCAGAAGTTCATAAGGAGCGAACTAAATACTTTTTAGCACCCCCTGAAGTCATGTGCTTGTTGTTTTTGTATGTTTTTACGTGTCAGGAGTTCTGTACGTATGTCTGTGTTTGAGTGTGTTTTTACCTTATTGTACAGTTTATACATGTATTTGACCTGTATTATACAGTACCCTGCCTTTGTATGAAATGGTGCGAGGCAAATACAATTTGAATTTCAGAAATTTAAGAATACAGTAATTACTTTTTCTTTCATATTAAAGGTAATATATAAGAAAAAACAAGTTTGTTTCCAGGATATCCCTGGTTCCTTGCAAGTCGACAATATCTAAAGTAGAATACTTGAAAATGTTAATGATAACAAATACTTTTGTGTGTGTTTTGTAGTGTATTGTGGTGGGAGGACTCAGATCTTGTAGAAGTAAAAGTAGTGTGAAAATACTTTTTTACGAGTAGACAATCAACAGGAAAATATATTTACAGTATAAGTATTGTGTTTTGCTATTGTAAAGGATCATCATTACTCATGTGTAAGCAGCATTTTGTGTTGTAGCTGGTCGAGATGGTGCTAATTTGAACAACTTTATATCCTGTTGGGAAGTTTTATAACTACTTTGACTTTATTTATTGATCATATGCATCTGTGTTGCAAATCCTAACCTCCTAAGTAATTAGTACAGGTTAAATAAAAATAGCGGAGTAAAGCTATTTTCCATAAAGCAGAGTTGAAGTACCTCAGAATTGTACGGTACTTACATAAATGTGTACTTGTGTTATTTTTTGCCAATCTATATTGACGGCTTGCAAATCCATTTTATGGACACATAACGTGATGAGGAATGTTCTGAACGGCGTAACTTTGACTTTCAGCTCTCCTGCAGGCCGTGAGGGCCTTGATGATCGTTGGTATTATCCTCGGAGCCATCGGCTGCCTGATCGCCATATTTTCAATGAAGTGCTTAAAAATGGGGAGCATGGACGACAACATCAAAGCCACAATGACTCTGACAGCTGGGATCATGAATCTTCTCGGAGGTGCAGTCATGTTCACAGTGTCTCGTCCCGTTGCTGAAGCGATGCCGTTCTGCGCTCATCCCACCGTTTGTTCTTGATTTGCAGGGATCTGTGGCATTGCTGGGGTGTCAGCCTTTGCGAACTTGGTTGTGCAAAGTTTTCGGTTCACATCGTTCTCCGAAGGCGGGTACGGCATGGGAGGGGGTATGAGTGGAGGGGGTATCGGTGGACTCTCAGGATCTCTGACTCCGAGGTAAAGTCGAGTTAAGATGGCGGTTTTATCTGCGACAGCATTTTATGATTTACTAACCCACCGTTTTCTTTCAGGTACACTTTTGGCCCCGCTCTATTCGTGGGCTGGATCGGCGGCGCCATCCTGTTCATTGGAGGCATCATGATGTGTCTGGCCTGCCGCGGAATGACCCAGGATGGAAAGCAACAGTACGCTGCATTAACTGTGACCTTTTCTGACATTTAAAAGCACCAGGCGGCAACTTTAAATGAACTTTTGTCTTTCTGTGCAGTAAAGTAACGGTGATGAGTAAGCCGCTAGATTTACAGGAGAGATTCTGAAAGAAGTGTCTAGTAAACAGATGCTACATGCAAAATACTAGAGCAGATTGTATGTTCGCAGCTGTAAAATAAAGTCTTGACATACGACAAAGCTGAACAATATCATGAGTGATGGGATATTCAGATGAGGAGGGAGGGAGCGAGTGTGAGTCTGGACGTTATAATTCACTCCAGCACCTTAAAAGATATTAAAACCTACACTCAGTTTTCTTGTCTGTCTTTTATTTAAAGTTGCTTGTGCTCTGCTATTATTCAGGTACGACGGGATGGCCTACAAAGCCGCCTCTCACAACACGATCTACAAGACCGACGCCAGATCCCGTCCAGCCTACCATGACTCCTACAAGGCCCAGAGTGTGGAGGGAAGGATGTCCAACCAGAGATTTGACTACGTGTAGAATCAGTTCACTCTTATGGATACGTCTCTTTTATATTCTGCTGCTCTGTGATTATGTATTTCTTTAGTTGTGGCCCATCATTCATGGAAAGAGTGGTTATTTCCTTATTTCTCTCTACCTTAAGTTGGCTGAACTGCTAAACACTTATGGTGTTTTTATATATATATATATATATATATATATATATATATATATATATATTTGTAACAACATCATATAATCCTAGTTATCAAGTGTTGTTTTGTGATTCGTATTGTGATATTTTTTGTGAAATAAAAAAACAACTGTATTCTCATTTTGTATAATTCGAAGATATGAAGATATTGATAGACTGAACCTGGAACCGGGTGCACCAGCTGTTTGTAACCTATTACACTTAGCCTTGTGTTAACTAAGTGGAGATTTATGCATCACAAACTGCAAAACAAACTATTTATCATTTAGAGATTAGTTGTTTTAAAACCCAGTAAATGCCAGGTGCAGCTGTTGTGTAGCTAGCAGTAATGAAAGTAATGTTAGCTTGCTAATATAGCGCCCGTTTAAACTGGAGAGGAAATGGGATGATAATGTCCTATCTTACCTGACCTTTGATCAAAATGCTGTTTTGTTGCATTGTAAACTTTTGTGAAATTACATTTTGCTAAAATTAACCCAGCGCAGGTCAAATTGTGAAACATTATGTCAATACAATTAGCTTAGATGACCACATAATGTTGGTGAGGTTAGCTTAACTGGATACAAGCCTATGTCTCCCTGTGTTTCACCAAGTAGCTGTATATAAATGAAACAAAGTCACACACTAACAAAAGGATTGTCTGGTAATGTTGATACATCTGTTGGCCCCGTACAAGTGTAACATTTTATCAGTTTGGTTCCAGTCTTGACTAGCTAGGGCATTTCTTCAGTTTTAAGTATGCCAATTTACTTAATCACTAATTTGAAACTAGCTAGAGCTTTACGAATAGCAACTGCAACCCGCTCCTGATATGTGCCTTCATATTAAGAATGCGTAATATGTATTTATGCACAATTAGAATAACATTTTTAAAATAGAAAAATTATATAACTATGTGAAGACACGCATACACTGACTGTTCCACCATTCAATTAAATAATTTAATGGAAAAGATTTAACACTGCACGTTTTAAATACATTGTAAAAGTTTCCCACACAAAAATAAAATTATACCCACTGTTCACCAGAAGAAGTCACATTTTATCTGTACCTATCCGGTCATAAAAGTGAGCATCAAAACATCTGAAAAAAACAAACCTTTTGAATATTGTGTTGTTGTTTATCCCATTAGTGTTATCAATACAAAATGCAGTGGCCAGCAGTTTATCCACAGTAGTTATCTCCAGCCCTCCAGCACCATATGATGAATAACATAATTGTTGCATTCTAATTGAATAAAGTAAATGGTTCCCCTCAGATAGGCAGCGCATGGTTAACGTAAGCCTTGTTCTCGACTGGTCTTTGATACCAAGGCAACACGCTCTCTGTCACTCCTTTGGGATATGTCTATATTTCCCAGGGAACGGGCAGAAAAGGGTTTTAGATGATTTGCATGAAATCCCATTTCTTGATAATACAATTAATGGAAGTAGTAAGTAGGTGGTACCACTTAATTACACTTAAAGCGAGTCATTTATTGTTTTTTAATTAAATTTAGTAATAAGACAATGTGACAAAATCTTTTTTCAAGCGCCTTTTCTACTTAGTCTTTTTCCATGTCAGAGGAGGCGTGGCTTGGCCTGCACTCTAATATCTCCAGTATGGCTCATGGATGGAGAGCTCGGGTGAGAGACTGGGAGTTATTGTAACACTTCTGCAAGGCCTTTAGATATTTAGATTGTAGACAATCTGACACAAAGTATTTGATTATAACTACCTGGACATGCATTGTTCCACTTGGGATGGGTGCATCAATAAGAACCGGCCTTTTGAAGCCCAGATTTCAAGAGGATTTTAATGGTGAATTGCTGGTTAATTATCTTCATCAATCATTGGTAACGTTTCTTAAGCACAAACTTGTTATTAAGTAAATGTATTTTATGTTAATGCTTCTCTTAGGTCACACAGCCCTTCAGGTAATTTAACTTTGTTTTCTAAAAAAGAAAACCAAAAATAGTGTAATTTCTATTTTAGTCATTTAAAAAAAGCTAAAAGACCTGTGTATTAATTGCAGACACATGTTGCACTGATCTGTCTTATATTTGGCCCCCATGGAGATTCTGTTAAAGTGAGTTTGCCGTTTTAGTTCAGATGAAAATGTGTCAAGTTTGACCTTGTGGTCCAACTAATGTATCTTTATCCTTGAAACTCTGGCACCACCTACTGGTTGAGACGTGCATCACCGTTCTGTGAGTGTTGGTTCTTCTTTTTACTATCCTCTATTTCACTTGCTTTGACTTTGTGTGGAGCTTGTGATACTCATAGTGCACGATTAAAAGTGTCTTTAAACTACAACAAATTGCATTACGGTATTTATTTTTCATTAGCTTGCCTAAACTTGGCAGCCTGACAATAACGCCACTTAACACCTAAGCAGCCACAAATCATTTCGCCACAGATTTCCCTCACAGAGACCGTGGAGTTGAGGCAACTTGATATGAGATAAGGACAAGATGAGGATTTCAAACTGTTGGTAAACCTGTCAATTACAAGTTGCAAATCAGTTCAGAACTTCTCAGATTTTACTTGCAGTTAAGTCAAAATGAACAGGAAGTTGCTCTGAATTAATAATAATGATGTATCTCTCCGTTCTTACAGAATCTCCAATAGCAAAGTATCAGGTCTTATAGCAGCAGCAAGGGGCCAGTTAAAGGGAGGCAGGATTAGAGTGCAGCTACAGCTATATAGGTGCTGTTGTCAATGGAAAATGACTGGAGCTCAGAACAGACCCCGAAGGTAGGCAGTGAAACAATGGATCTGTGCAGCTGTGGGTGGAGGCTGGGACACGCCGCATCAGGCTTAGCCACATTAATCTCATCAGTAACAATATACACATTAAAGAGCATGGGACGAGCAGGAAATACAGTGTCATCATAATTCAAAACTTTCTTGGTCGTAAACGGAGCACATTGGTCCGTACGATAGTCAGTCTTGGACGCAGCCCAAAGCTTTCCCTTCAGGTCTGCAGGTTTTTAAGCAGAACAAGTCTGACATTCTACACCAGAGAATCTCATGTTGAATCCCGTTCAACCAGGGACTGAGAGAAAAGTAGGTTTCGGATATTGCGTATAGACAGAAGATCTGTACTGGCTGATAATGATCGAATTTAGTTTTCATGAATCTTCAATGGCAAAGAAGATAAATAAACCTACATCAATCCCAGTATTATAGATATGAAATGGTTTATGTCCTAATACTAATAGACTGACTTGTCCATTCTACTGGTTGCCTTGTTTGTTTTGGGGGCCTACACTTTGCATTTTTATTATTTTGTATTGTATGTTAATGTACAATTTACATTCTTAACTGATTTGTAACCTTGGCACTCTCTGTTGCCGTGGTCAAGGAATCTTTCAATTGTTTAAGTACAATGGTTGCTGAAAGGTCATCATGGGAGTCAAATCTATGAGTACATTTTGGAAGGGATCACTTGATGTTGAAAATGGAATTTCACACACACTCTATTGGACCTTAGAGCTCAAAGTATTTGTGGCCAGAGAGTGAAATTACTGTTGGACGTCAACTCAGTTTTACCTCAAATTTCTGCTCTGTCACATCCAACAGCCTCGTGTGCTGGTTGACCTAGTTGTGTTCATGAAGCACGAGGCGATCAAAACCTGAGATCCAGAAAAACAAATAAGAAGAGAACTTGTGGTTACAGTGATACATCCCCTATTTTCTGTGGATATCGTTAAGCTCTCTCAACACACTTCCCTCCACACAGTGCATGAGGAAGCAAACATGTTTGATATAGCATACCTGTCATCAGTGGTGTAGATAGCAGAGCTTCACTTCTTCCTGTTACTGCTCTCCGCTTTGATTGGACATTGGAGGTGTGGATCAGATGCTCTATTATAAGACGAGATACCTCACTATGTCACCAGAGTTATGTCAATAAATGTGAGTTCCTCTGACACAATTCAGAAAGTCACGCGTGACCTGGTTGATTTATGGCACAGACCAATATAAAAAGCCTGAGTTTTTTTTCCTTTGTAATCTTCTCAAAAAGATTTAGGACCTTGAGGCTGTCATGTAAACATCCAATAACCACACTCGTAATTTATTCCAAGTACACGTCACGTTTAACCACGAGAGCCTGTGCTAGTTTGACATGATTTACTAACACAAACATCATTATTTAAGGCGTGGGCGTGTTTCACACCAGATTGTGGAAAGGGACCTTCAAAGCTGTGTCAGTGGTATCATGCACTGGGGAAGACTGAGAACATGTTCAGCATTTAAATAAAGTACAGAGATGGAGATGTGCGATAAGATTAATGTGCCAGGGGAGGAATGGAGCTTTAAAAAAGACCGCTGAGAGCCAGTGACAGACCAAAGGAAATACACATAACAATAATGAAACCCACAGCTAACACTGCAATATTTGTGCAGAGAATAAAACATTTTAAAACCTATATTTCCGACGTTGATTGTTATCGTTTTTGCCCATTTTTTGCCGTGGTGCACACCCTCCGGTCCAGTAGGTGGCGGTAAAGCGCACCTAACATTGTTTGTGAGCCTTCAGCGGCGCTGCCTGCTGCAACAAGCACCTGAACCTAACAACTGGAGGAGTTTGGGAGTTTGGACACTGCGTGCTGTCAGGGGAGTTTAAAGGAAGATAGCTCATTTAAAATACGGAGTGACGAGCGTCTTTACGTGGCTTAATAACGATAGTTAGCGGAGAAGCTAGCTAACGGGGAGCTAACCCTGTTGGACGGCCGCTGACTATTAAACTAATGACGCTAAACTGATAACGCTAACTAGTTAGCAGCGAAGTAAAACAACTTTGACTAGTTAGCCTAGCTGGTTAGCTGCATAACACAAGTAGCAACTTAGCTTCTTAATGACCTGAGACGCCTCGCTGTGGGATCGAGTCCGCGGAATGATTCACCCGCAGGTTTGATGGCGCTTCTCAGGACCATGATGCCGGCGAAGTTCCAGCTCGCGGCTGTGCTGGTGTTTGCGCTCGCGATGCTCTTCATCGAGAACCAGATCCAGAAGCTGGAGGAGTCCAGAGCCAGACTCGGTACGTCTAGAGCCAAACATGGGGGGCATATGCAATTGCGTAATTAATGTCTTCGTGAAAAGTGCTGTTTTGAGTTCTATGTTGTTTGTTTGTGGCAAAAGTTTTGAGTTATATTTAGTGTTGGTGCTCGCAGCATATGAGGTTAATGATAACGTTTTAACACATTGAGATAATTGTTTTTGAAAAAAAAAGTTTGAGCAAAGAAAACCTATTTATTTGTTTTTAGTAAAATGATGCTCTGCACCTATTGTTGACTAACTAATTAGAAAAGGCAAAATTATACCCTGCCAATGTATTTTGGACACGAATCATGTTTTCCTCTTTTTACATAATTAAAATGTGCAATCAAACCAGGTAATTAAATATAATGAGGTCATCTTGTAACACAATCCACGTAGGTCATGCTGCAAAGCTTTATACAACACGCATGTTGGAGAGCAAACGAGTGCTTATGAAGACTTGCAGCATAACAGCTCATTGCTGAACATTGACTGCACCGCTCTGCAAAAGTCATTCCAATGTGAAAACGATTCACTCAAAAGTGTCGCTCCGGCTTGAAGAATTTTACAAAATTGGCATAACAAGCACACTGTTTTTGCAGTGAGTTCTTGTGACAACCCAAATAATACATCTGTCTCAACACCTTTAGCTCTCCTTCTTAATTTGCGATCTTAGAAGTTGGGACACCAACTGTATAGCAGACTGGTAGTGTTTAGGAAATGCGTGTCACATATTTATTTGCAGGGAATTCTGCTTCTCCCTGTTTAAATTGCCAGATAGACTGCTGGCTGGCCACTTATGAGACATTGTTATCGTAGACTTTTTTACACTTTGCATTGCAATTGCTGCACAACAATTTCCTTTGTTTGATCTCGTCTTACTGTGCAGACGTATTTGTTAGGAGTAGTTGGAAAGAAGTAAATGTTGCACTCCAGTAAAGCTAAACCCACGTTGAGTAGAATGAGACTCTACGGTTACTGCGCAATCTTGTAAGGAGAGAGAAATTACAGGGGCCAAGAGCAAAATCCCTCCATCTGCCTGTCAATGCATGCAACCAACATCCTGCAGATATGCGCGCTCTCTCTCTCTCTCTCTCTCTCTCTCCCTCCCCCCCCCCCCCCTCCCCTTCCCCCCTCTCATGTTCAGACACTGCTGGCTGCATTACATCGAGCGACTCACAGCTGATCCAAGAGATACTGTCAAGGCCATTCCAGTAATTGGCTTTAATTAACATTTCAACGGAGCCGAGAAGTGGGAGAAAACACTTTTAATTATGCCTCCCGTCAATATGATCATCAACGGCTTAATTGCTTGTTTCAATGTTGTTGCATTTGAAGGACGTTGTGGCTTTTCCTTAATTAAGCCGAGACTTTGTTTTAAAACTACTTGTTTCATTTTTCAACATATGTGCCTTTTGTCTTTTTTTTCTTTTTTCTTCTTAATTGTTGTGTCGGTGGCCTCACACCTACCGTGTGTGCTGCCAAATAACAAGCATCGACTGACTTGTTTTCTCTCATTAAAATCCAGGAAGCAGAGAATGTCAGCCAGTCCATAATCACATAAATCAAACATCGCAATGATTATGTTTAGAAACGCTTGCCGCAAACAACCGAAAAATGAAAGTGTGCTGTTTTTTAAGAGTATTTTCAAAACTCATACAAGTGTGAAAGTTGATAGTTGATAGTAAATATCAATTTATTTTTTGTGCCCGCACAGAACGCACTATTGCCAGACACCAGGTGGCTGAAGTGGAGCGGCGTCACCGTGAAGATGTCGGGCGTGAACCGTCGCCGCCGGCGGAGAAAGAAGACGCGGTCATCATCTACAACAGAGTGCCCAAGACGGCCAGCACGTCCTTCACTAACATCGCCTACGACCTGTGCGGGAAGAATCGCTTCCACGTGCTGCACATCAACACAACCAAAAACAATCCCGTCATGTCTCTACAAGACCAGGTGAGGCCGTCCGCCGTTATTGGGTTTTACCCAGACATGTGCACAATGTCAAAATATCACTCTAAACACGAAAGGTCAGAGTTTATGACGTAATTTTTTTATTTTTTTTACTTTAACTGTAAAAACTGATTTCCTGCCAATAAAAGCTGCTCGATATAAACTAAACTCCATCTCTCACATGAGCACATTTCTCTCATAATACTACTAATCCTGTTTTTTAATACAACAAAGAGAAGAAGAACAAAGCACAGTGAGAAGAGCCCTTTGTTGGCGTAACAGATGCTTCACATATAACGGGGCTTATGGGCTCTTTGATCATCGCAACTGAAAATGGGAAACTAAAAATAAGCCATTGTTGTGGCCAAAGTTGTAACATGAAACAAATATGCTCTGAAAGATATAATGAGGCTTTGAGCTCCATTAACATGCCGACCTCACATCTGTGCGACGTAGAACTTTCAGCAGTGGTGTTTGTTGGTTAAGTCTCTACTGTAGGTTGTATTTCTGTGAGTTTTTTTTAATACTATCCGCTTGTCGTTTAGATCTGTGAGTTTTGTAAAAGAACATGCAGGATAAAAGGACGGCCGTTTCATCGGGCTGCGGTTTCTTTTCCTAATTTCGATCAAATGGTATAATTTCATTAAAGGCTTTATGTTCAGCACACAGTCCAATAATATCATCATTCACTGAAGGACAGGTTTTCAGTAGTTGATTACAGATCGATAAATAGATCGAAAGTGCAGTCGGACTATAGTAGTCACTGCTCCAGCTTTATGCATTTGAAATTGAAAAAATGAACTGAAGGATTTTTAGTAAGGACTTTTAGCTAAACATCCAATGGACAGTGTGGAAACTAGCCTTTTTCCTGCACTGTCACCCAATTTTATATATACATACTGACTGACTGCAACCTTTGGGTCTGAAAAGTGAGGCCAATGCAGAAGCGCCCTGAACTTACATTCTTCCTGCTGACCAGCAGGGGCGACTCCTCCGGTTGCGTAAAGAAGTCTGATTGTATAGTCGAAATTGACTCTACTTCTATCTTGATTTATTACCTCGGCAAAACATTGTTCACATGAGTTTATGGTCTTGAGCACTAGTTTTGGGTCTTTTCCGATATAATTTTCATTAACTAAGTTATGGTCCCGGTAAAAGAGACCATGCCTTGTGATTGACAGGTCGCCACCAAGGTGTTGTCTGGTCTCCGCTGGGACCATGCCTGGAAAAAAATGTGTATTGGGGATGCGCACCCCACACTACAGAGCCTACTTTGAATGGCTATCTTCATATCACGAGATATCATGATGATCGGGTCATGAAAATATTATGCTGAGACTTTTCTGTAAGATGTTTTTTCTTATGCTTAAAATAGCTCTGCGGCTGAATTATACCGTTTGTTCTGTTCACGAAAGCTCTAAATGAAAGCAATAGCTTACCTGAGGGATATTAACCAATAACAAGAGTTATCTAAATCTATCTATATATAATATCTATATTATATTTTATAATTATACAATGCGTACATTTACCTACATTCCACAACAGAAATTCAGGGTTTATGTTGTTAAAAATATGTCATTAATAACTTTAAGAACTGAAGAGTGGCAAACAATATTGAGGTTCCAGCAACTGCTGTAGGTCTGAGAAGGACACCGTTGCCTAAACAAAGAAACACGGTGCTTCAGTGTGCCTTGGCCGGTTTTTGTGAAGAAAGCCCATCTCGTGGTGAAACCCTGCATTTGAATGAATAGGTGTATGTGCAGTGGAATCGAGACACGGCCCGTCAGGAAACTGCAGGAGGGGGCGGCAAGAAGTTGGCTGGAAAAACATGTTATTTAACGTATCCTCGGTTTGCCGAATTTTCAACAAGGCTTAAATTGAGACGTCCATTCACTATCTTTAAACGCTTATCCTGTTCAGGGTCACAAGGGGGCGCTGGAGCCGATCCCAGCTGATGCAGGGTTCACCCTGGACAGGTCGCCAGACTATCGCAGGGCCGACACACAGACAGACAACCAGACAGCCGTTCACGCTCACATCCACACCAATACGGGAAACTTAGAGTAATTTACTTAAGCTTTATGTCTCTGGACTTTGGGAGGGAGCCTGCTACGGGGAGAACATGCAGACTCCTCACAGAAGGCCCGTGAAGCCCAGGAATTGAACCCCGGGCCCCTCTTTCTGCGAGGGAGCAACAAAGGACCAGATTGTTGCTGTCAAGGGTATTATTAAAAAAAAACAGCTTTTATTGAGGTTTTTGAATGAAGCTTTGCATATCCGTCAGTACAGTGTAGCTCAACACATGTTACAGCCTGTTACACTGGGTGCATTCATTTCGCTGTACGTGCAGCTTAGGACACGTCGTGTAAAGGCCTCAGAGCTATTGCTGGTGTTATTTTTGGCTTGCTAGTGCCATGGTATTATCCCGTCTGCCCCCTCATCTCACAACCAGTCTGTTTCCTCTGCACATGATAAAACGGAGACGAAGGGGAAAGAATCAGTCTGCTGGCGCATCGAGGCCCAACTCGTTTTACTCCAGGAACATTCAAACATTTGTATCCAACAATAGCATTTAGCTCAGCCAAAAACTGGTCAATGTGCTTGACTTTGTCATATTTCTGCTCTCTCAAACCGCAGAGTGTAACAGTAATAAATGGAGGTGGTTGTCGGAAAGCTGCTCAGAATCCAACGGAAATTGGTGTCGTTTGATGTGAACGGATGGAATTGGACACCATGAAGCTTGTTTTGATGGTACACCATTATAACATTTTATAAATGAATGTAGTGTAATTTTGGTTTAATGCTAGTGACCAACAGTGTAATTTCCACTGTAGACGATGGGGTCGTGCCTCCCTCATTTTTCAATAAATAAGTCAAGTTTTTTTTAGCTTCTTACTAAAATGCCCCTGAACATTTTCCTCTTAATCTCCTGCCACCACAATGTAGATAAAAGATGCTCTCAGTCGGAAAGAATGTTGATTTATTCATCCGAGTTGCCTTCTTTCAATTGTCGCCGTGCACTCTCAGCGATAAGGTTACCGGCAGCAGTGAATTGCGTTACCTTTCAGTCCGTCCCACCTTTTTGATGGACGTTGTTGTATGCCGCTTGAGATGAAGACTGCAGGCACTTCTCGGAGCCAAGAAAGGACCTCAGTGTGTCTGCATGTTAATCTATAGTTTTATTAAGGATAGCTAATGTTCTCCTAAATAAATAAAAAAATGCAAGAATGCAACATCCAATATAAGGCAGTGAAGCACTCTGCTCTTTGTAGTAGAGATGCACATGCAGCGATATCCAAGTTAAACATAAACTTTATATTAGAAGCAGACACTGGTTTGTGAACTAAAGTTTTGGAGCCTTGAGTTTCTGCATTATGGCCATCGCCATCTTGTTTATTTTGCAACCAGAAAGTGACGCACTAAGTACAACCAAACTCTGAACAAAACATTTTTAGGCAACCAAAATGTTACAATTTACATTCATGAACAGAAAACCCACAGTGAAAGGGTTAAAGTTCTAAGATGCCACGGTAGCAATCACAAGGTAGCCTTGCCCGAAATCAAACCCTGCTTTATGGCCTATTTGACTCTAAATTACCATAATTTACTGAATGAACGTCATGCTGTATTGAAGAAGACTTGGAACTAGAGATTGAGACCATAAGCTCATGTTTACGACATGTCTTTCTCACCGGCTTCTTTTTGCAGCCAGAGGAGTCGCCCCTCCGATGGCCGTTAGAAAGAATGCATGTTTACCTTTTGCATCGGCTTCACTTTTCAGAACCGGATGTTTGCGGCCTGATCCCCCAAAAATATCAGCAGCAGTTGAGCATCGGTTTAAAATGTCAAACTAACGCTGCTGAACTAAACTCGCCACATTGCACAGTTGCATCAGCTCTACTTTTGCTGAAGCCTAACTTCAGTCAACCTACTTTCTGCAGAAAGTAACATTTCACCTATTGAATCATTTAGATACGATTAATGAATGTGAGACGCCTAACTACCATCGCCTGTTGATAAAAAAAAATGTTTAGCTTCCTTTTGAGATCATCTGCTGAACACAACTGCCTCTTATTGTGAGCCAATGTGATTTCCATGTAATCAATTCTCACACAAAAAACTAAAACATCTTACACTACAAAGACTCATCCATCCTTTTGAAATGTGTGAAATGTCCTTTTTAAGCTGAAATACAAATGTATTAGTCTTCACCAAAGCTAGCCATTTCCACTTCTCTGTCCCAGTGTTTCTTTTTCTGTTTGCTGCTGTGTTTTTTTTCTTTCTCCATTTGCTGGAGTTTCCCTGCTGCTCCGTGATTAGTTTCCATTATCTTTGGCTACAGGTGCGCTTTGTCAGGAATGTCACCTCGTGGAGAGAGATGAAGCCCGGCTTCTACCACGGCCATGTAGCTTATCTGGACTTCTCAAAGTAAAGCCCTTCATTTCCTGTAATACCATTAATATCCAGATGCGTTGCAGACAGTTTGCAGAGCAGATAAAGCGAGGTCTTGTATTGATTGCTAACGTGTGCTTGAGCTTTGATTAATTGCATTGTTGTCCTTATCTCCCCCTGACACTATCATTTCAGTGATCACAGGTAATTATCCTAATGGCGTAAGTGTTCTTCAGTGAGAGAGCGCCTGTTAACTTACAGTCTCAGTCTCCCCCCCCATGCTGCCGCCCTTTCACTGATGGAAAAGCTGTTTCTTTAGTGCAATAAACACTGTTAATTAGACAGCGGCTTCGTGTTCTGATGTGTGCTGGACTTGAAACTAATCCTCAAGTGTCTGTTCAATGCAAATTAAATGTGTCAACCCCTTTCCTTTTTTAATTCAGATACAGTGCAAAGGTTAAGCCCATGTACATAAATGTGGTGCGGGACCCCGTAGAGCGCCTGGTGTCGTACTACTACTTCCTACGCTTTGGAGACGACTACAGACCCAGTCTACGGCGAAGGAAACAAGGAGACAAAAAGGTATTTTTATTTATTTAAACAAACCCTTTTGTTCGATGCCCATTGTTCGGCCGTACGGAAATGCGCGACGGTGCCTCTTTTTGTCTTGCAGACCTTTGATGAGTGTGTGTCGTCAGGCGGGTCCGACTGTGCCCCGGAGAAGCTCTGGCTTCAGATCCCCTTCTTCTGCGGCCACCATTCGGAGTGCTGGTGAGTGCTGCAGCTGCCACATCAGACACTAAAACACAGCCCGTGTGAACGAGTGCAGGACGCCCGTTGGGTTTTTTGGTTTCAGAGGTTATTGCCACTCTGTAAAGAGCTGTAAATACAGACATCCGCCAGAAAGATCCCTAAATCGACAGCGTCGGAGCAGTTTAGATGTAGAAAATGTTGCGTGAACCACCGATTTTAATTACAGTTTAACCATCATATTGTGCGGAAAACAAGTTTTACTGCAAGAAAAACGCAAAGAAATGCAATCTGTAGATCGGCATTGTCCGGGTTGAAATCGGCATTGAGGAGAGCTAGTGTCGTCGACGGCAACAGCTGTTGTTATAACGTTGGGAGCAGATCATACTGGTTTATTTACATCAGCAGCGAACAAGAGGATTGGATGAGAGTCGATGATAACAAGATCACGACGCGTGCAAATGCAAACTTATAAAAAGTGGTTTTGGTGAAAAACTTGAATACAATACAGCGCATCAAAACCATTAATGCCAAGATTTCTTTTATTCATAGAAAATATCCTATTTTTCCGAATAATATGAAATGTGTTTTATGCAAATGACCTCTATAGATGACTAACAAAGTAAAAGGGAAATGTTGGTGATGAAAATGAATATTTTTGTTATTAGATATAGGCTTTATTAGTATTTTTGTTAATAACTGTAAAACTGATATTTCCTCTGATAATAATCGTAATATTTAAATGTCATATTGTGACATCCCTAGCTATGGGCTGTAACCACAAAGCAACTGCCTTATGATTCTGTGAATGTAGAATCAGGATAAGTTTGTGATTGTGCTTATAATCTTATTTAATATAAT
This sequence comes from Myoxocephalus aenaeus, assembly GCA_038501785.1. Lineage (NCBI taxonomy): Eukaryota > Metazoa > Chordata > Actinopteri > Perciformes > Cottidae > Myoxocephalus > Myoxocephalus aenaeus. Next base: position 4,394,414 of record JBAMJR010000011.1, read on the forward strand.
AGAAACAGAACATAATAATTGCCACAGGAACATTTCCCTGAAATATTGTATCTAGAGATTCTCCTCATATAGTTCAGCCCCACAGCACGTAGTGAAACTTATCACGGAGCATTTAACTTCCGAAGTGACTCATTGACCTTCTTGGGGCGTTCTGTGTGCAGGACTGCGGGCAGCAGATGGGCCCTGGAGCGGGCCAAGTCCAACCTGCTGAACCAGTACCTGCTGGTTGGAGTCACGGAGGAGCTGGAGGATTTCATCATGATCCTGGAGGCAGCGCTGCCCCGCTTCTTCAAGGGAGCCACGGAGCTCTACAGAACGGGTACGGACTCAAGGTCGGGCGCTGGGGGGGGGCGGGGCGTCGCCGGCACTCAGTGTGCTCAATTTACAGGAGTGGCATTTAACAATGAATCAGGCCCTGCAGCACAAGGGATCCGGACCAGTCATGTGCCACGGATCAGCGCATCGGCCATTGTAAATAAATAGAACATATTCCAACGATGATCTTCATTATGTTCAGTCCCAGATTTATATTTTTATTTACACTTCATCTAGTTTGTACAGTAAATTATTGTTCATTTTTGAAAACAGGGTTATTGGCCGATTAATCCGCTATCCTCTTATTTCTGCTCCAAACTGTGGTTATTAGAACATTTTGGTTGAAAGTTGTTTTTCGGTTTTTGGCGCCCACTAGTGAGCTGTCTCGGTAGTGAAATCATCATCCAGCGTAACGCCGACGTTACTGAGCTGTTTCTGCTCCAAAGTGAGACTGACATCAGGACCTCCCTCTGTTCTTCCCCCAGGAAAGAAGTCCCACCTGAGAAAGACCACGGACAAAAAGACCCCCACCAAAGAGACAATAGCCAAGCTGCAGCAGTCTGACATCTGGAAAATTGAAAATGAGTTTTACGAGTTTGCACTCGAACAGTTTCAGTTTGTGCGCACCCACGCCGTCCGGGAAAAAGATGGGGAACTCTACGTCCTGGCTCAGAGCTTCTTCTACGAAAAGATCTACCCCAAAGTGAACTAACAAAAGGTAGCCGGGACAGAGAGACGATTACAAGTCATTTACACTGGGAGCCAGTTCATCAAGTGATGCTGGTGAATGCGTTGTCTCACCTCGTTTCAGTGCAGAAATATTCCCTTCAGGCTCCACAGTGGCCTCTCTGTGAGGAATGTGTCTAATTATTGTTTTTTTTATGGCGGGAGCAGCTGTTGAGAGAACTTAACATGGATGTAAACAGTCAGTCTGAACGGTGAGAAAGAATTCAAACCCAGATCGGGGTGTGATGCATCTAAAAATACCAAAACATCTTGGAGCACCAAGATAAAAGCCTCAAACCTCAACTAGTTTAAAACCGTAGTTAAATGTGCGTTTCTCTGACGGGTTGACAGAAGCCGATCAGCTACATGTTACACATGCACACTCCATTTTAGGTGCACAAATTCTTGTTTAAAATGTTAAAACTGTAGAAAAAAAATCCTAGCTGCATTTGTACATACTGTATTAACGGGTTTTTGGACCAACTAGAAGCAAAAGAAACAAAGAATGGACCATTGCATCCTTTGGTGCGTGACAAGTATTTTAATTTTGTATCCTTCTGAGATGTTCTAAATTTGTAGTGCTTATCATCTTTGATATAACTGCTGTTGTAGCGCTGACATGACCACAGCTGGAGCAGGAGAAGGGTACTAATGAAAAACAAATGTAGTGTTTTGAGTCCAGGGTTACAGGTGGAGGTAGAGCTGAAAGTGCCTTTATTACAAAGTGATGGACTTTATTTGGGTGATCCCACAATCACGTCTTCTCTTTGTTTGTGTGTGTTCCTCTGAATTGCACTTGGTGTCATGATGGTGATATAATTCTATAGCATCTTTTTTTCCCCACATTTATTTAGTAGGGACAAAGAACAACAATTATCCAAGGCTGTGGATTACAGCATTTTTAGCTATACTGCTAATTTCCTGTGCCCATCCCATAGAAGGGCCTTTTTTAAATACTAAATATAAGACTGTTCGGTATATTTTGTTGTCCCGTTAGGATCAACAGCACAACTTGTGGACATACTCGTAAATACACATACAGACATGCTTACCAGGCGTATCTATCAGCGCCAAACTTATTGAATATTATTTAATTTCCATTTATTTGCTCCCTATTTCAGCTCCGAAAACGATGTCTGGCAAAAGCACGTATTTTGGTCCAGTACTTTGCAGTAGTATTCCTAGTCACATGACTTTTTTTTTTTTTTTTATCTTTGAGAAATATATATTGGGGGCCCTCAAAAGTGTATCAGACAGAAACCCTTCAAAATATAATTGCCTCTTTTATAGCTGACTTCATCCAACTATACTCACTTTAATGTCTTTAATGTTGCATTTGTACTTGGGCACGATAAGTGCTTGGAGCTAAATGCTAATACCGGTATGCTAAGGTAACATGCTGATGCCGAGCAGATCTAATGTCTAATATGTTATCCATCAAAATGTTAGCATGTTGCCCTGCTAACATTTGCCTCAAGAAAACTACAGCTGAGGCCAGATGTCATACTTTGCAAGCATTTAGTCTTTAACCAATAAAGTATTGGGACACATTGGAATATTGATGCGCAAGAGGAAATGTAATGGGACAACAGGAATTGCAACTCATGACGTATGAAGGCAATGTCATGGCAACCCATCTGACCGTGGAACAGCTCGCTAAAACAAGAAATGTCACAGGGGGTGACCGGAGGAAAAAGTCGTTAGGGTTCATACTCTGGGGACCACGAAAGTCTGTATTCATTCATTCAGTTTCATCCAACAACTGCTGGATGGACTGTTTGATGGGAGATTGCTATCTCAGTCTTGTCGAGCCAAACATCCTGAATTTTGTCGTTTTTAATGTTTCTTTTCTACAAAATGTCTCACGGTTCCACTCCCATAAGTGCGTTGGTGCTTGTCTTTGGGGCCTCTTGCAGTGACCCCCGTGAGCCCAGCAGCTCTTGACTTGCGTTTCCTCGTCTTTTGGCTCCATAATTACAGAATAATGGCCTCGCTGCACATCTTACTCCACATAGAGTACTTGAATGTACCAGACTGGGGACGGGATGGTCGGCCGTAGTCCTGCCGTCCCTCTGGCGGGCGCATCGAGGGAGGAGGGAGTGTGTCTGGAGGAGGGAGTGTGTCTGGAGGAGGGAGTGTGTCTGGAGGAGGGAGTGTGTCTGGAGGAGGGAGTGTGTCTGGAGGAGGGAGTGTGTCTGCGGGGGGAGACGGCGCGCTCCACCGGTCCACAGCCTGTTCTTGTGTCGGCACGGAGACGAGCACAAACGGGCCCCCCCAACCCATATTTGACGCTTTGTGGCCGTGGACACAAGGAGAGGCTGCCGGTCTCAGAAAGTAGAACTCAATTAACAGTTTAGCCGCAGGCATATTGGAACATTGTTTCATTAACGAGTTGAATACAGTCTGATAATTACTTCAACTCAATTAGAAGAAGAAAAAATGGCCACACTCTATATATTGATTGCGGCTGATGCGCTTGGAGGTTAATTAGGAACAGAATAATTCAAAAGGCTGTTCTGCTTTGTTGTTCTTTGACAGTTGTGGGATCTTGTTTTTTTTCTATTTTTTTTTTTTAAGATTTCTTTTAAGGACTCTGCAGGTGTTCCTATCACAATAAGACAACTTGATTTTATCTATTTTTTTTTTTTTTTTTTTTTTTTAAAGGGGGAGGTTCCTTTTTATTTCAAAACCAGCTGCTTCTCCCCCTGACCTTGACTCCAGGTAGAGAACAGGCAGTTTGGTTTCTGCCTGTTCCGCCCCTGAGCCACCAGAGGGAGCCGTGGTCCTTCCTAAAAACATCCTCCGCGGGGCAGCGCGAGCAGCTCGGGTCGACTGAAGCAGTTCGCCGAGCCCCCATTAAATGCACCTGTGCAAAGCCAAATGGAACAAACTGATAGTGCATTACCATTAACAATACAAATTACGCCATTAGGCACACTTGGCTCTCGGGCCTTCGGATGACTATAAATAGTTTCACTTGGTCTTGGACAATTTGTGCTGTACTTGCATAATGATAGCACTCGAATGAATTTCGGAGGCGTGCGAATGGAGGACCCAAATTGCTGCGCGTTGTGAAAGGGGACATTTTGGGCTTTTTTTTTTTCTTCTCTCTTTTTTTTAATGATGTGCCTCTTCCCGTACAACCACCTCTGCCCGAAAGATTGATCAGCGGAGACCAGCGGCCCTAACACGAGCAAAATGTCTCCATTACAAACCCGTCCAGAACGCTTGATCCGGTTATTGCTGAAGCTGTGCACGGAGCAATGACCTCTTTTTGTCAATGAAAGTTGGCTGAATCTCTCGAAATGGCCCTCTGGATCGGTTTTGGACCCGTTTCCTGGCGGACCGTGGGAGACCCAGCACAGGTTTTCGCAGCGAGTTGACCCCAAAGTGGTTTCACTTCTGCTCCATAAAACAAACAGAGCAGAGCAGAGGCAGCTTGACTGCCCCCTCGCTGGGACCGTGGACAGGACCTCGAAGCGCTTGGCCGAAGGGAACCATTATGTGGACTACTTTTCGCTCTGTGTTTTATGTAAATGCACCACGCTAAAGTGGAAGGTAAAATCAAGCCAGCATGTCAAGAGGCACTGAGACGTTTGATTTGATGGCTTGAAAAGGATAGTTAACCAAGAATAAAGGCCTACGGCCGCGCTGGAAGCTCGACGAGGCTTTTCTTAAGCACAGCGTTGCCCCAGTTTGTGCCTCGACATTAAAGTCACGGAGCTAAGCCTTTATTTCTCTAAATATCTATCTATCTATCTGCTGATGTTTGAAAATGTCCTGACTTATTGCTATTCTGAAAGTACCTCTGGGATCCTCAAAGATTCCAAACCGTCTAAATGAACAAATATTCTGTCCACTGCATTATAAAAAGAAAACTCCTAATCCAAACAAGTTCACGGCAATCCATTCAACGGTCGTGGAGACGTTCCGCTAAAAAAGACAATGATGTTAGCCTCAGGGAGCGCCATATAGAGGGATCATCAAGGTCGCTGTAGTTCATCCTCTGGGGACCATGCATTTCCCTTCAAATGTTCACGGCAATCCATCAGATAGTTGCCGCAACACTTCGCGTGGGACGGGTCGACCACACAAAGCCTCAGACACCGCTCGGTAATCCATTCATACATGCTTGTCAAACAGCTGCAACTCTCTTTAATAGATCCACTCTGATCAATTAAAAAATAATACGGACGGACGGACGGGGGAAGGGTCACAGCAGCATCGCATCCATCATGTACACGTAGGAGTACATGATGTCATACATAATGGACATTATGAGCCTGTGAGCACAACAGGGAGGATGACCCTGTACAGGAAACTCTCCGATACTCTTAATTAGATTGCTGTATTGTAGTTTGACCTTGGTGGGAGACACTCTACACTACTCTCCCTCTCCCACCCCCCCCTCTCTCTCTCTCTCTCTCTCTCTCTCTCTCTCTCTCTCTCTCTCTCTCTCTCTCTCTCTCTCTCTCTCTCTCTCTCTCTCTGTGTCTTTCTCTTGCTCTTGGTTGTGCTGGCAGGCTGAAAGCACATAGTGGAGCATGGGCATTTTTTTTTTCCTCCTGGAGGGTAGGAGAGAAATGCAATCAGCAATTCAATCGTGGCCATTGTGTAGCAGTGCTGATGAGCTTTGCAGAGTAGATAATGGATTAAATTATTTATCCCCCCCCCACCCCCCCACTCTCCTCCTCAGTGCTTATTGTTGCCCCCTCTTTGTGCTGCTACAGCGGTACACAGACGTAGGTTGAAGGCCTAGATCACTTGCTGCCTTTCATAGATCTAATTTTTCCAATTAGCGCCTCAATGCAGAACGTCCCCCCCCCCCCCTTTACCCCCTGCCTCCGCCGCAGCAGCGTTCATTGTCGGGTGCGTTCCATGAGGTGAGCATTTGAACCTCTCGTCGTCCAATCCGGCGACGGAGGATGCCGCTGTTCCGCCACATCGCTGTCACTCCTCCCTCGTGCCTCTGCTGCCGAAGACGCTAAATGGGCTTGATAATAACGTAATCAAGGACACTTTCTTCAATTGAACGCCATTAAGACGGCTGCAGCTGTGCTTCAGGACGCAGCTGATCCGGGATCAGGAGCACGCAGACCAAAATGTCACTCTTAAGTGTTTTTCAATTATGTGGTGACCACATGGAGGGAAGAGGAGCGCTGCTGGGTCCAGATTATCCTCAAATTGGAACGTGGGAAATACATACATGATGATGATGATGATTATGGAGGCCATCAATGGTCAGTAAACGGTATGACAGATCCATTCATGTCGCTGCAGCCGCCGTCAGCATCATTATCAACGGATTCATCAGTAGTTCCTTATCGTAATGTCCTGGTGATCGTCTCAGGTTCAAGATGGGTTACACTTTATCAACCTCACAAAGGGAATGGCAGCAAAGAGGACGTAGAGAACCCACGAGGTTCAGAGACATTATTCTAATTATGAGCATATGTACTATATTATATGAACGGTAAAAAGAAAACAAAATTAGAAATACTTGAGAGTAAACCTTCCCTGTAAATACATCAGTGTATTGTTAAATTGAAAATGAGGCGGCCTAGTAGCTGAAACAAGTGGAAAAAGCCCAACTTCAAAATGCAACACCTTTTTCAAAGTTGAGTCAACAAAAATCTTTAAAGAAAAGTTGGAAAACCCCAAAATGTCAAGTTTACTAATAAGTAGCGCAATCCGCTGAAAATCTTAAATCGAGAAAACTTTGGATACTGGTTACTGAGGTAACTATGGCTGCACTGACCTCAGGTTAGTTTACGTGTGTGTGTGTGTGTGTGTGTGTATATATATTTTATACATACATATATATTCTGTTGTGTTTTTCAGTATAGGGGCTGTAACATGTACTGTAGTTTGATAATTTAAAATCTGTGACAGTGTTTACGTCTTCACAGGAGAAGTTTGTGACGACCGAGCCACAGTGGATCAGGAAAGTTGAAAACAGAATAAAGCGGATTTAGAGTAATTGTCTTTTGACAAAAATATGTTGAAACGATTAGACCCTAATCTAAACCTTTTTTCTATTTATCTTTTGTAAGATTTCTCTTTCACAATATGGTTTGCATTATTTTATGCTGTAGTTATTGTTATCAAATCCAATGAAAACAGGAACTTTCTGATTTCTCGTGTTATTGGCACTCAGTCCCAACTCACAAACATATGTTTATCTAAAAAGCTGAAGAGTCTTGTAATATAATTGAATCAAACTGATTGATGTTTGGGTAAGTTTAAGATATGAAACCAGTGTTGCAGAGCTCCTTCCCCTCTCCCAACAGCTAATGCACCATTATAATACACCATGTCAGCACCATCTTAGAGCGCTGACAGTTGAAGCAACTGTTGCGGTCGCGTCCGAAAAAAAAGCTTGTCAACAGCGTCTCGCGTGCGGACCTGAGTGTGTTAGCCTGTGTGTCTCCAGACCAGTGTTCCCGCTGTGGTCGGTGGAGGCTTGCATGTACTGTACGTTCCAGAGCACCGTGGCCTGCTTGTGTTACATACTTTCGTGGGCCGCCTCCCTAACAACTGGCAACAAAGGACCCATTGAGTGGAGGCAGCGACGAGGGGCTTTGATGGGTAATCTGCATGCGTTTGTAGAGGGAAACTGGAGCTGGGTTAAAGGAAACAGGTGCAACTAATTTCAATATCCCCAGTCCTCTTCCCTCTGGATTTCTTCCTGCCTTCTCTCCTCATTTCTTTTTCCTTATCATCCTTGTTTTCCTTATTGCAAACTCTCCTGCAGAGGTAAAATATACACACACACACACACACACGCGTGACAATGACAGTGACCCAGAGCGTGCAGCTTCACTCTCTTCCTCACAGGTCAAATATTCAAAGTGGCGATGTAAAACTCTACTCGGGGAACAGGAAGACGTTTGATGCTACACGCTGCGTCGTGCCACGGCTTCGGTCGCTTTGCAGCAGAGGGCAGGATGACACACTTCTCAGTACACTGTGGTATCTTTTTGTCAAAGTGCACTTATTCTGTGTGAACAGCCGTGTGCTTGCAGGCACAGTCTCCAGTGCAACGTAATGGGTATGTGGGCGCTTTCTAAAGCACCTGGCACTAAGTATTACCTCAACAGTTTTTTTTACGTCAGGCTCTATTTCTGAGTCGGGCCCAGCGCTCTAATACATGAGATCATTCTGTGTAGACACACAGGATATAAATATAAAAACATGATCCGCGGTCAGACCTTTTCCTCCATTTTCCTCAGAGCTTCATTTGAGCAGAGGCGATTGGCCAAATCCAAACAGATAAATCATAAAAAATAAGCTGCTCAATACACATTACGGGTTTGGCACAGTCTGTGGTATTTTAAAAATCATAAGCAGATATTTTTAAGGGAGTTATGGGATGATCTTGATTTTGGCAGCATGTACACAGAAGGGATTTCCATATTGATAGTTTAGCCTGATAGGAAAGTCACATCAACTGACTATTTGCTAGCTAGCTTAGAAACTGTAATTAGACAAGGGAGGTCTGCCATATGTCAGAATCTCTGAAGGCCGAAGTGGTGTGAGTCTGTGTATAGAAACATCACAGTATAGTTTTATAGTCTTAAAAATGCAGTGTAGTATTTTGAAAAAAGTCATAAAGAGTTTTAGTGCAGTATGTTGCAAAAAGTCGTAAAAAGTCACGGTATTAGTATTATACTATGTCAACAATGTATTGTAAAGTATGTTGAAAAAGGTCCTTGTCAAGTTGTCAAAAGAGTGTGTCAAAAAAAGTCATAAAAACGTCTTAGTATAGTATGTCAAATAAAGTTAAAGTATGCTGTGTCAAAAAAAGCCATGGTTTATGTTGAAAGTCATAGTATAGTTAGTATGTCATAAAAGGCATGCTATAACATGTCAAGGAAGTCATAAAAAGCCATAGTACAGTATGTCAAAAAGCACTCGTGTGATATGTAGAAAAAAGAATAATACGTCATAGAATAGCATTAAATTGCATTACATTACACTTAATTAGGGCTGCACGGTGGTGTAGTTGCTGGCACTGACACCTCCGATTAAGAGGGGCCCGGTTGTGAACCCGGGCTGGACGGCCCTTCTGTGTGGAGTTTGCATGTTCTCCCCGTGGCAGCGTGGGTTCTCTCCCTGTTCTCCGTCTTCCCCCGCAGTACTAAGACATGCAGCTCAGGTTAATTGGTGACTCTAAATTGGCCGTAGGTGTAGTGTGAGCGTGAATCTGTCTCTGTGTGTCGGACCTGCGATAGTCTGGCGCCTGTCCAGGGTGAACCCTGCCTTCGCCCAGTGTCAGCTGGGATCGGCTCCAGCCCCCCCTTCCTTGTAAATTGTAAAAACCATGACACAATATATAAACATAGAATACGTAGTTTTAATCCAAAAGGAATTTCTGCAGATTGACAGTATTATTTAGTATTTTTGGAGAATTGTAATGCCGTGGACCACAAAAGCTTAAGTTCTGAACTTTGATCTTTGATCCATGAGACATTTGCATGTCTTCCCTGTAAAACCAAATATAAACTACATAATAATAATGTACCCACCCAGCAAAATGTAGGAAAAAAATAAGAAAACCTGGCTTTGTCTAGTTTTTTTTTTTTAAGTGAAAAGATGTTGTTTTTTAACTGAGTTCTTTGTGTTTTCAATACTGACATATCCCAGCGGTAGAACATGTCTGCTCCGTGTGGCAGAGTGCCAGGTCACGGGACCCACTAAGGGGTCGTGGGTTGGCCTCTTTAGAAATGTATCTCTTCTCTTCCTCCTCTGTGGCGCTGACAAGGTCCTCTGTTCTTATTTCAATTGTTGTGTTAGCGAAATAGTTCCTGCGAACAAAAACAAAAATAAATGCGAAAAAAGTTTCTTCTGAAAATTAAGTGGGAAAAAATTGATTGTGTGTGTGTATGTATATATATATATATATATATATATATATATATATATATATATATATATATATATAAAATTACCAGTGCTGCTGTTCTGTCTTAATCAGATGAGTCGCCATCAATCAGAGGATCGGTGGTTCGATCCCTGGCTCCGCTAGCCCATGTCGATGCAAGACACTTAACCCCAAAATTGCTCCCGTAGCTGTGCCCAATGTGTGTGAATGTTAGTCAGTCCTGATGGGCCGGTGGCTCCTCCCATCAGTGTATGAATGGGTGTCAATGGCTGAATGATGTCATGGAGTGTTAAAGTGCTTTGAGTGGTCGGAAGACTAGAAAAGCGCGATATATATAAGTACAGGTCCATTTACCATCAGGGTCACCCGGTGTCTCTTCAAGGTCCTGTTCCATCTGCTGGGCCTCTCTTGTGCATTCAATAGATGATGGATAGTCACATTGATCGACAATGTAAGATGAGTAAAATAACCATTAAAGCCGGGGTCCCAATTGTCGGCCCTTCCTCTCGCCTGATCCACACTGCCACTTTCATCTTGGATCTTGTGTCCAAGGCCGTGCCCTCCTCCTAAGAGCGTAGTAAAGTAGTAGTCAGGTCTCTGAGTATGCCGAATGTGAACAAATAAGAAATCGAAAGGGTTATGCCATTACACGTTTGGAAAGGAAAAGCTGGCCTCGTCATGCAAGGCCAGCTCAAAAGCCCCACAAAACTTCACACAATCAATTATTTTGGAAAGAATTTGCCCATTTTTATCCACCTCATTGTGTTTCTTCACCACAGCCCGGCGTCCGTGGGTAGTGATGTTGACGTAGCTTGATATGCTAGCTTAGTAGCTTGACGGAGTTATCCGTGCGTGTCCTCCTGGTGTTCTCATGTTTTCTTAATTTTTACGACAAGTGCTTCATGTCTCTCACTCCCGTAGCTGTCCATGCTGGATCGGTCCACGTTGATTTTAAAAAGCAACCATGGAAAGTAAAATACGGCGTTAGCAAGACTGCATCCAGCAGCTGGCTTAGCCAAACCGTCCTGGTGTAGCTTAGCCGTCTGCACAGAAGCTCAAGCTACTCCCTTTCACGCCAGTCTGTTGTCTTATGGTGAGGTCCGGTTGATCTGGGACCAGGTGTTTCACCTGTAGTTTCTCCGCCAAAATTCTTCTCTCAAACGGGTGTTGGAGGAGAGATTATACCGAGTTAGCGTTTGGTCTCTCCTTTGAAGAGCAGTGCTCGCACTCGCCGCTGTCATGTTGTTATAATGGCGCCTCGAGAGACGAGCCCTGACGAGCACGAGAGACGGGAACGCGCACCCTGGGGCCAACTGAGAATGGTCCCTCTGTGGATCTTTTTTAGGGCGCTGATTGGATAAATTGTATGTCACTCATTTATATCTTTAATCAGTGATTAGCTAAACTGCTTATTAGACCCATCTTTCTGGGGCCAAATGGACCTGAGAGGTGCATGAGGACAAGCAGGAAAAGCATATATTTTGTGCAGATATTCTATTTTACAAATATTACTGGGTATATTCGCTCAAAAATATTTCGCTCAAGGTGGGTGGGGCCAGGCCCCGTGGCCCTCTATTGGCCGGCCACCACGGCAAACATAAAAGTGGACCACCCGCTTAATACAGCTACGTAGAGCATGCAGAAGACCAAACTTCTTTTTTGACCTCAGCGAAAATAGTGTTTTAGAAAAGCTAAATACTAAGAAAGATGGATTATAGCAGTGTATTTCGTTAGATGAAATCTTGTTGTGAATTTTGACTATCTTTTTACAATACATTTTGACTTTTTATTTTATTTACCACGCTCTGGAGTTGAAAGTCGTACGAATACATCTCAGCAACATATTCCTTCAACAGAATACAAACAGGTAACCATCGGGAGATCTATTGTGCTATATATGGGGCAGTAAGCCTTTTTTTTTTTTCTCGCATTCACAACGCCAGGGATTTATTGCCAGCTGCCCTTACTGCATTAAGCAGTTTAAACTGTGTTGCTTTTAGCCTGGATTTAGACTTGAACTTCTATATATTTTGTCATTACTTTGTTAAGATCTGCGCACCAAACTTTGATTGGTCAGAACTTTTTCACAAGTAGATCTCAAACAGAACCTGCTCCGGAGCAACATTTTAAATCTATAAAAATACAATAAATAGCCATTAAAAACACATTGTTATCTTTAGTTACAATTTTAAACTATTGCAAATACCTGTAAATCTAGAGATTTTATTTTTGTATGAAAAAAAAAAAAACATTTGTAAAAAAAAAAAAAAAAATGTCCTGTAAAATTACATTAATTACAGTGTATATGTGCACTGAACATAATATAACTGACCTCTATGCTATAATATAGTTAATATGATTTCAATACTGCTTAAAAATTAGGATTTTTTTTTTACGCCGTAGTCTCTTGGACATGAAAGCCCAATCAGGCTTTTGATTACTGCCCTCAGATCTCCGTCTTTTGTTCTTCCATAACTTGTATGTCTGGTCCTTGAGCTCTCCTTTGTATCACTGCACAATCAAAACAGGGAGTCATTCATTTGCAGTTCTGTGTCATGTGGTTTTAATTTGCCACAAATGCTGTCAAAGACATTCAATTAAACAGGGTGCTGAACATCTGCGGTTTTCTCTTGTGTTGGTTGGAGAGTTCGTATGTGGATTCTTTTTTCTTCTTCTCCCCTTTAAAATAAGTCATTATAATCTTGGCGGATACTGAAAGGTGACTCCTTGAGGAAAAACAAAAATCTGTTATTTAATGATACAGATCCACTGGACTCGAGATCAGCGTATCACATTGGGACAACTCAGAGCCTGCTATCTTGCAACAACACATTCCAAAGTATGTTTCTCGTATGGTGCAATATCTTCTCCTGCACTGCCACACCTCCAGCACAGATTATCTCCATCTAAATGTGTGCAAGGGGGAGGAAAGGAAAACAGTCTTGCACTAACAAAACCATTATTAGTTCATTATGAATTAGAGAGCCACATCTGCAACTAATAGAAGGCCAGGTGGGATTTGTAAAGAGAGTACAGTGTAGAGTTTGTTCCACTAATACATTATAAGCACTGCGAATACATGAGGCCTTTGAGGTTATAGTTACACTGAATATGGAGCTTGATGTTTCTCGAATATAATGTTTCTCACATGGCTCAACATTTTTTAATAAAACAATCCGGGATAGAACGAGGCGGTGCGCTTGTTTTTGCTCGCGGGCGGCTTTTATTTCAGCGCTTTCGTCTCACTGTGTACACCTTTTTCAGGCGATTTCAGGTCCTGAATCTTCTCTTTTCTGTGCGCTTTTTGTGTTCCTGACTTTGTCTTCGCTTGTGTGACTGAATAGTGCATGAATCAAATCCAGCGATAAAGGCCGAAGAAATGACCACAGCCAAAAGACTTCGGATGAGTTTCTTTTTCATCTGGCCAAATAGACGAAATGGAGCAATCCGGAGCCTAATCATCGCAACTAGAATTAAGCCACAAGCAGTTTATTTAGTCTCAACATTCATCTAAATTCAATTTAGCTCTTACTTGTCCTCTCAACTTTGTGACAAGGAAGGTGGGTAAAAAAGCCATTTTCCCAGGCTGCTCAACCAGATTTGGGCTTGAAAGAGAAGCACCGCAATGAGAGAAAAGGGACATCAAAATTGGCCTCTTGTCATCAGGCTCCAGTATGATCCCCATTTGCCTTTCTCCGGGCGATCCGTCAGCAAGCCTTGATCAAAAAGGGATACGTCTTCCAGCATCCCCCACCCCCGCCCGCCCTCTCTTTCCAAGAGATGAGTGTCCCTCACTGTCCCACTGCAATCACTTCCTGTGAGCCAGGAAGACCCAAACAAAGGCCTGCCTCTTTCGCCCCACCAGCACGAGTGCAGAAAAAGAAATACAACACATATTTATGAGATTATCTGGCATCTCATGTTTCATTTTAATGAAAGAAAGAATTGTTTCAGCCCCTCACAGAGTTGAAACATGTGACACCAGGAAATGGTTTAGTGCTTGTCTTGTCTGTGAGAAGCAGTGTTTTTGTTCTCCTTTGGGAAGAGCGGTACATGATGATGCTATTCAGGAACCGGTTGGACTGTATGGACTCTGCAGGGGAGAAAGGCAACACGCTGTTTGTAGAACTTACTGGAGATACAATATATATTTTAAACCGTATATATATAGAGCAGTAAAGCTATTACCTTAACACACCAAGTATATATCGGAGGAGTTAAGTGAATTCTTACCAAGGCAGCAGTACCCTGAAAGTGAGAGGAGTACGTTTGTATCTGTTGGACTCCCTTCACCAGCTGGGAAAATCTCTGTGCTGAGAAGGAATGAGTAATGTGTTCGCCTCCAAAAACAACCGCTTTTTGCTCCCATTTCGTTCCACTAATGCTGCTCCAAGGCCAAAATCTGGATGTCTGCGGTTGCAAGAGAGAACATGCACGCTTAGCAAAACCTTTCCCATGATAAATAAAGGTGAAGCATCCACCGCCGCAGGGACAGCAGCCCTGCCTCTGTTTGCTCTGGGTGCCCGAGAGACACGGGGGTCTGTTTCAGTGGGTTCATCTGAGGCAAAAAGCCAGCGGTATACAGGGGAAATTAAATGGCATGGAAATGTCCTTATTTCGACTTTGCTCTAAAAGTTCACGTTTGAAGACGAACAATGTGAGCACTCACCAGGCCGCTGGAGACGTTTGATTCAGACCCCGGAAATGGGTTTTCCAGAAAAGTCCCTCACAACCTGCTCCAAGGACAGCCACAACAACCGCCTAATTCATTCTAGGGAAAGGAGCTCCTTCATCATCCAACCCTTCCATCTTCTTCTTTTTTTCACCCCAGCCGTCAAATCGTATTGGGCCAAATTTATATGGAACTAAAGAATCATGCCTATCAAATGAATCAAAGAGCACTTGACAAAAGATTTGAAAGAGATGCACCAGCATGCACAGAATGCCTATATGCACCCTGTTGGCTATGTTAGCATTGTTTGCACTCACCATGTAGAGAGCAATGCTCTCAATTTTGCATTTAAAACCTTTACTTCAAGTTAAAAATACTTGAAAAACGTTCCGAATTTGATAATTTCAATGAATGTAAAGCTAGAAACCATCAAATTAGATGTTTTTAAACGTGTGATCACGCCAAACGAGAAGCAAAATGTTGGTCGTGGCGTGATTACATTTAAAGTCAACGCACTTTAACGCAAATAAGCAGAAAGATGCAACTTTGCTCCAAATGCGCTACATTTGCTTGAGTTGAAACTCGGGCGCGGAATTTACGGGACACTGTCACGAAAGCCTTTCGCCGTTACGGTTTTCCTCCTATCGTCACAGACGTCCTGATGCTGTTGAATCAGAAATGGAGGAAAGGTTATTTGCTTGTCATCTTGCTGACAGACCTAACAAAGCATTAATTAAGACTTTTTACAAAGCTGCATCATTCTGTAGTTGTCATTTCTGCACCCTTTTTTATACATTTCTTGCAATTAAATCACAGCAAATGTGTTTATTTTTGTGTTCATACAGCTGTAGTAAACCGGCCGACGTGTGGATCGCTGTGGATGTTATGGATGTTCACAACAGACAGTTCTGGCTATTTGGGGCTAATTCTATTGTTGGCCTTAGTTTTCCTTCCCAAATTTGAAGAACCAGGAGATTTATTCAGACTGCC